>JAQFVV010007671.1:0-67239 GCA_028023455.1 Epiperipatus broadwayi
CTTCCAGTCAGACTGGGCTGCTTCTGAAATGAAGAATCAGTCTATGCAATATGAAGATACATGGGACTAAGTGCAGTAACTTGAGGTAGTCTGGGCAGAAATAGATGAATAATGGAATGGCGGATACCAGCCAATGATAATGGCAGGGTCAATCAGGGACAAATCACCTCATACAAATTATATGAAGTTAAATTTCTATGGAGTTAATGTTAGGGGCCTGAACTCAGTTGACAAGGCACTTGCTATTCAAAATTGGATAGTCAGATGCCAGCCAAATGTCGTATGCATGGCAGAGACCAAATTACATCTAAATTCATGTTGTAAAATTGATCAGATTCTCCAAAATCTGGGTTTCTTCAAACACTCAATTTCAATGGTACCAGCAGGAGGCGTAGCTATTTTAATCAATGCATCTAGATTCAAATTGCCTAATTGCTAACCTAAAATATAACCACTTTCAAATCAACCTAATCTACCTCTACATTAAAAATAACCACAATCTAATCATGAAGGTAATCACCACCATCAACTCAGTCATGGCCTCAAATCCACTCCCAGTCATCCTAATGGCTGATTTCAATGTGACATATAGTTCTTTCAATAAAAAATATATTCACCTCTTTAATCATATACTGATGAGTGGAGAAGGATTCTTCCCTATAGATGCCTTCTTCTTCTACACTGAAAATGCCAGATCCTTGATTGATCTTGTTACTATTCCCCGAGTATTCAAAATCAATGCAAAACTTTGACCAGTAATTTTTTCTGACCACTTGGCCCTAGAGTTATCTCTCGAAGCAAACATTGGACATCCGATAGTTGAAGAAAATAATAACACTATTTGAATGTTGCTAAAACAGATCACACCTGAACGTCTCTTTTCCGAGGCCTACATCTACTTTAAAAAAATTGATATCCTAAAGCTACCAGTGGAGAAAGCATGGTTCTCCTTCATCGGCATCCTCCAATCCATAATAAATGAGGTTTCCCTTAACAAGAAAGGCCCTAACTGCTTATTAGCCGATCTTGATGCTATTGACCAAAGACTAAAAAGACTTCCACTCAATAATTAATTTGTACCTCTTGCCCTTGCCCTGAAACGCCAATACCAGGATAAGCAGAGATCTCTGGCTGAATATATGTCAATCAAGTGAGCCAAGAGATTCCTGCCAGATCAACAATGCTGGTCCAAGAGTTACTTCCGGTGGGCACTGGGAACAGGTAGCAGGAAACTCATTCCACTGTCATTAATGATAGATAACAACATTCTTGTGGGCCCGGAAATGATCTTTGCAATTAGAGAGCACTTTAGGGCAACACTTCAATTTGATCAGACTAGGAATGTCAATGGACTGTTTGGCCTGGATGAGAACCTGACTCATGATATCACTGAGGAAAAGATCCACATCAAGCTAAAAAGCCTCCCAGAGAGGGTGCACCCAGGAATACACAGCATACCAAAATTCATCCTCCTACATCTAGAGAAATATTCAGTGCCAATAATTAAAGCCATGATAAACCACTTAGCAGAGAGAAGTCGAGTGATTAACAACTTGTATCCAATATCTCTCATACCTTTCCTAAAGAAAAAAGATGGAAAACATGACTTGAATAATCTGAGGCCTATCTCAATGATTCCCCTTTTAATTAAAATCATAGAACAATTAATTAAGGATCAAATCCAAGTGAAAATTTATAAATACATTTCTACCAATCAATGTACAAAAAAGGGGAATCATCAATTAATGCCATTGGCCAAATGAAACTCCTTATCGATGTTATTAGAGCCCAGAAGATGTTGAAACCGATCACTGTCCAACTCGACATCTCAGCAGCATTCGACTCAGTCAGGCCAGACATTCTGATTGATGTTCTCCTGGAATATGGGGTACTGTGTGTTTATCTGAGGATGATTGCAAATCTATTAGCCAACAGAATCATCCACATCACAATGAATGGGAAAATTGCACCTGGGTTCGAACCCTCCATCTCTATTCCTCAAGGATCTCCACTTATTGTGCTATATTTTATAGTCTATATCAACCTCAACCCATTATTGATGGAGATTGAGAGATAACTGCCTGGAGTGTATGTACCTGCCATGGGAAGGGAGATTAAACATCTCAGTTATATGGATGATATAATCATCTGCCTGCCTTCCATGAAATATATCACTAAACTAGAGCAAATACTAGCATGGTAGACAAATATAAACTCAAATTCAATAAAAAGAAATCAGCCTCCTGGAGCTTGCTAACTCGCAGGAAAATTGCTTCAAATTTTACAGCTGACCCACAGAAATTCCTAGGCTTTAATTTTTCAAAATCCAATAGTGCTATGAAGAGAGAAATCGAAGAATCCCTATTAACAGAAATTTGCCATACAACTACCTCCCTTTCTAAGATATATGTTTCACTTCATGGTAAGGTAAGACTCTTAAACTCATTGATATTCCCAAAAATTAAATATTTCCTATCTGGTATCTGCCCCTCCAAAAAATTTATCAAAAAACTAAACTCGCTATGCATAAAACTATTCTGTGACCGAAAGGTTGCTGCCATCAGCCTCTGAAAACTTCAAATGCCTAGAAGGTTCAATGGCCTTTCATTACATTGTATCAAAACCATGATATTCCAAAGAGACTATAACCTACTATTCTGGCTTCAAAATAAATACTCAAGTATATCATATCAAGAAACTGTCACACCAACTGATAGACCACCGCCCACTAATAAAAGTTGGTGGAATTTGTTATTTGATAATATTCGGAAAGTTATTGATCTGAATGAAAATCCAATTATATCAAAAATTAAATACTGGAATGCATATAAAATAATACATGGGGAAAATAACATAAACAAAGGGTCTCTTGGGATCACCAATCAGTAACTGATTTCCAGATCAAAATTTTGGTTCATTGAGGCAAAATTTCAAGATTTCTTAATTAAAATCAACCTGGACTCCCTCCCTACAAACTCATTTCTGGCATACAGGAGAAATTTCAAGAAGATCAATCCTGTGTGCCAGGCATGTGAGAGAGAGGAGGAATCGATTGATCATATTTTTCTTAAATGTCCCATTATGTCCAATTATAGATCGATATCTCATAAATGGTACAGAAATACAAGTGCAAACTACAAATCAATTAAAGATTATATAGATCAGGGTCTATTTATGGACATAAGACTGGCAACTTTCGTGAATTATGCCCTGTGGTGTATCAAATGTAAAGTCACAATTGAAGGAACGAGAGATCCACATGGGACTAAATTTAAGAATGTCATGGAGAAAATCATGAAAAAGGACCAACTAATTGCTCCAAGCTATATCACAAGAGCAACATGGGAGAAGGTTGGATCTACTTTACTTCAAATAGATATGTAATTGATATCATTTTTGTATTTGTAACATTCAATATAGCTATAGAATAAAATTTCTCTTAAAAAAAACAAAAACAACTTGGAATATGGGGAAGAGTTCTATCAAGAATCATATAGCAATAAAAAACAAGAAGAAATATCACCTATATCTACTATATCTTTTGAATTGCCCAGAATTTTAAATAGAGAAGTGATATGCAATTAAAGCTATGAAGAAGGGAAAAGCTAAAAATAATGATGGAATTATAATCAATATCTTAAAAGTAGCAGGTTAAGAAATATAAAAATTGTTGGAAAAATTATATACCAAATGTCTAAATGATAAATATGTACCAGATGATTGGAAGAATTCAGTATATTAAGAAAGCACTAAACATCACATGATCACCATTTCTTATGCTTGTTCATAATTGCTATTAAAACAGGCAAAACTCTCCATACAGTAGCGCCACTCAATGCAAGCCAGAGTAATCAATGGATACCAGAAGTCTTGTGCATAAAATCCCTATCTAATGCCTACTCATCCAATATCCCCAGACTAGTTTCTAGCTTGTGACTTTCATCAGTGAGGAGCCTTGGATCTGAGAGCACTGCACTGCACCTAAAAAATCTAGGTGTAGTGCTCTCAGATCCAAGGCTCCTCACTGATGAAAGTCACAAGCTAGAAACTAGTCTGGGGATATTGGATGAGTAGGCATTAGATAGGGATTTTATGCACAAGACTTCTGGCATGCAGTGCAGTGCTCTCAGAGCCAAGGCTCCTCACTGATGAAAGTCACAAGCTAGAAACTAGTCTGGGGATATTGGATGAGTAGGCATTAGACATGGATTTTATGCACAAGACTTCTGGTATCCATTGATTACTCTGGCTTGCATTGAGTGGCACTACTATATGGAGAGTTTTGCCTGTTTTTATATTAAGAAAGGTTAGAAAGAATTAAAAAATTACAAATTTACCAACCTTTTATAAGCTCTATTCAAAATTTTTACCGAGAGAATTATGCTCATCTACTGTGAACTTTGGATTTTAACCAACAAAGAGAACCAGCTTAATTTAAAAGTAGTTTTAGTACCATAGATGATATACAAGTATTGAGAAAAGTTATAAAAATGATCAATGAATATGAATTGCTGTTATGTTTGGTTTTGTAAATTTTGAAAAGGCATTTGATTCTATAAGCATTTCTACAGTGATTAAAGTATCCAATTATCAAGATATAATACAGGATATCATCATACTATGAAGAATATTTATTAAAATGCAACATTAATGATTATAATGATATTAGGAAAATTAGTACTAAAAAGGGTGTATGACAGGATGACTCCATCTCAAAACTTTTTAGTAAAGTTTTTCAAGAAATATTTTGTGGATTAAAATGGCAAGCTAAAGGAGTAAAAAAGTAAATGAAGATTATTTAAGTCATCTAGATTTTTCTGATGACAAAATTGTTTTTGCAAAGAATGCTTCAGAACTACAGGAAATATTGCAAGAGTTCTCGATGAAAGTAAGAAAGTAGAACTAAAGATAAATATTAAAAAGACTAAAATAAGTTTAATGAATATTCTCAAAAAAAGAAAAAGTTTGATAATGGTGAGTTAGAAGAAGTTAACAACTACAAATATCCTGAACTGATTATGAATACAAGATGTAAGCATAATGGATGAAATTAATCATAGAATTAAACTAGAATGTATTGCTTTTGATAAAAATAATTTAATATTTAAAAAATACTTAAATGTTTAAAAAGATTTTTAATAAATAATGCAGGAACTTCGAATTACTTACTGAAGTCTAAAGAGATGTATGTTAGGAATAAATAAGAAGGAATCAAAAACGAAATACAAGGTTAATCATTGAAAGAATTAAAAGACTGAATTAGAGTTGGGCTGGAGATATTGCTAAAAAATATGATAATATATGGACAGTTGAAACTTCCAAGAGTTTGTAAAAGACCTAAAAAGAGACCATATGTGAGATGATGTATGAAATAAGGAAATTTGCTGGTAAGATGTGGAGACGAAATGGTAGAGATCAGAGTAACTATATTAAACTTGGAGAGATTTTCATCCTGCAATGAAATGATAATGGATGAAAATTATAAAAAAGTAAAAAAAAATTGAAAGTTTTAAAAATATATAACTTTTGCAATAAAATCAAACAAATTTGACAAATCTATTGATTCCAATCTTTGTTTCACCTTTCAAATACCACTAATTTTGTACAATTACATCTGAACACTGTTTACTAATTTAGAATTTCCAATTCAAGATATGTTTACACTTTATTGTAACTTTTTTCACTTTATTGGTACTATGATATCTTTTTTTCCCAACTTGTAAATCAAAAGAAGAAAGCTTAAAATATATGCAATCATTGTGATTAATATAAACCATGATGTTAATACCTGATATCATCATGAAATATCAGAGTTTCTTAAAAATTACTACAAAAATGTACAGGATTTTGTAATCACCTTGTACAAACTCACAAAATATTTCCCAATAGCATATGGAAATATCAATAGATTTCTACTAAACATTGCATCATTAATGGGTTTTTTTCATACTAATAAGGCATAGAGAGATACAGATCAGTATCTTTTTTGAGTGCGTTCCCATTCATCTGTACAGACAAAAATGATTTTTTCATGTAGGATTACACCACAGATTTCATGACTGGTCTGATATTAGTGGCATATTAAGAGTGATTTGAGATGAAGAGGGCACCATCGTTGAAAACTCATTGCTGAGATATACTTGACTTCGTTTAAGGAGAAGCCACAATACATCGCATCACATACATCACAACACCCATCATTACATCACTGCTGATATAATGACCGATAGATTTTATATAAATCTTGAGTAATTTTGTTGCCACTCGCTGTAATCAATCAGATCTCTATTTATTAAATATATGGATACAGAAAATTAATTAAAATAATTTCAAAAATATTATCTAATTTATATATAAATGATATGCAGATTTTTTAGAACTTTTCTTTTTTTACTTATAGATTTTAATCAATATTCATTGTAAAATAATAGGCCTGTCTTAACACAATACGTGTTATATCCTTAAAATGTATATGAGTAACAGTGTGCTAGATTTATATATATATAAATACAATGAATCATAATGTGAATATATATATATATAACATTTTATACATTCGTTTAAATAATAAATGCTGTCGAATGCTATGTCATTTACTATAATAGTATTTAGTATTGAAACGATTGCATAGAACGTTATAAATACACACTAGTTGCAGTACACTTAATATTTATTACAATTTTAAGCTGGCTGTATTGATATTTTTCTGTTCATACAGGATAGTCTCAATGTTGGAACAAAACTAGGTATATATATATAAATTTTATGTAAACAAATAAACAAAAAAAAAAAGAAAAGAGAATAATGACAAATAAGTATAAAAGTAATCAAAGTTTTAATAGGTGCAGAACAAATCCGGGAGTTTTTGATTTCCTAGGCAGATTTTAATCTTGGCACAATTTCGCCATCTAATAAATACCACCACCCCAATTTAATATTAGGCATCTAGATACCTACATACTACAACTCTAAATATAACTATAATATGTCTAATGAAATTAATTGTTAAATATTTTCATTTAAAACAGAGGCAAAACTCTCCATACAGTAGTGTCACTCAGTGCAAGCCAGAGTAATCAGTGTATGCAGGAAAATTTGTGTATAAAATTCCTATCTAGGGCATACTCATCCAATATCCCCTGACTAATTTTTAGTTTGTGGCTTTCATCAATGAGAAGCCTTGAATCTGAGAGCATTCCACCTATATCTTAGGATCTAATGCAACCCAATCGTCCAGCAGTCACCTTTTACCTTATTAACCAACTATAAAGCTTTGAGTCCAAAATGAAAACACAATCATAGTTTCAATTCAAGCTTATTAGCTTGTATAGTGTATAAATCTGAGCTTAGTTCAGTATCCATACTCTTTGGGCTCCTCACTGTTGAAAGACACTAGCTAGAAACTAGTCTGGGGATATTGGATGAATAGGCACTAGATAGGAATTTTATGCATAAATCTTCCTGCATCCATTGATTACTCTGGCTTGCACTGAGCAGTACTACTATATGGAGAGTTTTACCTCTGTGAAAACAGTTTGTGTAAGCATAAATAATGGTGATCACGTAATGTTTAGTGGTTATTTTCATTTAACTGATACTAACTGTGGTGTCCCTAAATTTTTGTGTCTTAGGTAACTACCTAGTGTACCTAATCCAGACAAAATTTATGGGCAAAACAGCTTTTAAAATTATAGGCATTATTCATCTGCATGACAGACACTTTATTGCTTTTCTAAACATAAATTATTTATCTTTTTGATCCTTTAACGTTTTGGAATACAGATCTGTCATTTGGAATTCAAGTTCTAAAAGAAATAATTGCAGAATTCAGTTGGTATATAATAGACTTTCTAAATATATTACATTGAATAATAACTATAAGAAAGATAAGAGATCTTAAATTCTTATATAAACTTGTTATTCAGAATATTATCTTAAGTAACATTTTAAATATTGTTATTAATAGATGTATATACAAAATCCATGCTTCTAATCTATTTTATATTCAAGTTTAACATTGTGACATATTAAAATTATGTTTTTTTTGCCTAACACAATTTACATTTTACTAATTAAGATGTGTTTCGAGTTAGATTGTATATATATTTTCTTTTTTTTTTTTTAAAAAAATGTAATTCTTTATTAATATTATTAAAAATAATATCTGGTGAAATTTTGTAGATTTATATGATAAATAAATTGAATTATTATTATTATTATTATTATTATTATTTTACTTTTTTAAAACAATTGTTTGTTTATATTACTAAATATAAGATCGGAAGCAATTTGGTAGATTGATAGGAAAAATAAATTTAATTATTATTATCGTCATAGCAATTTTTTAATAATTTTTGAAGAAAATGAAAAGACAACCTTCATTTGATTGGAATTTAAAATGAAATAATATTGAATGAAAGCAACGAGACGCAAAATAAAATTGTTTAAATAGTAATCTTTGCTTATTTTAAAATATGTACAGTACGTCATTGTACTGTATACTTTTTATTAGAGATACATAATAAAGATGATAATCGGTAATTATTTAACTTTCCATGCCATCATTTTAATATAATTTATTCTAATATCAAAATTTTAGAACTACAAAAGAACTTTTTAAAGGGCCAGCTAACATTATTAATATGCAGTTTATTTTAGGAACAATAAATATAAATAATCTAAATACAATGAATCAAAATAATGTAAATATTCTATGACCTTTATATCTTAACAGCAATTTTTATCATTAATTACAAATTTGGGTTTATTTTAAGTATCATGGGTATAAATACTCATCTTCTAACCATGCTCATGACCTTGGCTTCATATAGGGTAAAGTTTTGACTTTTTTATGCAATTGGTTCATAGCTATTCAAACTAGCCATCTAAACAATAGTTCATAAATGTCATCATCACCAACCATTATCAATCCACTGCAGGATGAAGGTCTCTCCAAGTACATTCCATCTTCTCTTACATTTAGCTTCTCTTCTCCACATCACCCCTGCACATTTTTTTATTTTATCATTTCACATGTGGTCTCTTTCTGGGTCTTTTACAATCTCTTGGAATCCAGTTTAAGATTTCAATTGTCCATCTATTATTTTACCCAGCTATTTTCAAAGTTGAAAAATAAAAGGAAAATAAAAGGAAAATCTTAAATCCTCTCTAACTGGAAGATAACTAGTCTGATATGCAAATGTCTTTTTCACTATTGTTCTACCTTGGAAGGTTATTGGAAAATTTTGCAACCTGCAGTAAAATATTGAAAGGTTATTTTACCTTATTGGTAGCATTCATGAAAATTACCTGCAAAAACAGATTTGATTTAAACTGAAAAGAGATTCTTTGTTTCTCGAAACATTAAAGATACAAGTTTGGACAATTTTCCAACATTGTTCCATATATTCTAATCATTAAAGTTGTTATTATCATGGGATTTCTCACATGTTTGACAAAGAAAGATGGTCTACTTACTAATATATATTATTTAATATGGTGAGTGTATTGCTTTTATCTATACAGCTAGCATCATGAAAAACTCCATGGTCTACTTTTTCAAGTGCCTAACATATGTTGCTTTTCTGAAGGCAGAAATAGGTGCATGTGTGTATAAATTCACATACAAAAAAAATCACATAAATATTTTTTTTTCCATATGTCATAGCATCGGCTGGGAGGTGAACCCACAACAACCATCTGCAACCAACTGCTTGCTTGCAAACAATGCTTGACTAAATATTTTCTTTTATACTAATAATTTATGTTAAACAATAATAAATTATGGCGAGGTTGTAAAGAATTTATTCAAATAGTGGTGAGGGCTAAAGATGGGGATTTAAATTTTTTTCTAGTTTATGAATCTAGACTACTATTTGAGGATGATTTTATTTAGCCATCTACAACTATAGACCAATCCAAGTAAAGAAAGACAGTATAAATTGAAGTAACTATTAATATTTTCAAATATTCGAATTTTTAAAATTAAAACCATGAAAAGTCATTTGAAAGGTGTAAATATGATTTATTATAAGGTTATAATGTTGAAATCATGAGTGAAGTAGGATTCATATAAAATGATGAAAGAATAACAATATAATAATGGATGATATGTTAGACAGAGCTACAAAATTAAATATCCAATTTAATGGAAGATATCAAATGTATTTGCTTCAGATTTATGCCTCAACAAGTTCTGATTATAATGAAGAATTAGCGGTTGGACATAATGCTTTTTATCAGACCAAACAATATTTTAAAATTGTCATTGGGAGAATTGGAAGGTGGTTGAAAGTTGAAAGTGTTCGTAGATTTGTTTATGGTGATTAAAATTAGGAGGAGAAATCTGTAAATTAGGTAATAAACTTGTTAAATAAAATGTTCAGTGAAAATGAAATGAAAACATCCAATGAAGTTACATTGGAATTAGATTACACTTTAATTATCAAAAATATATATTTTAAAACTAAATCCACAAAGCGCATGGGCATTAGCTTAATGGCTGATTATTACTATTACAGTTTATAAAAACATTGCGCTATATTAAATAAATATCTCATTTACATAATAATAAATTCAGCAAAGGAAATGATTATTGCTTAGGAAAATGTAAGAATATGTAAATGCAGAGCTCGAGAAATAAAAGTATTAATTACTGACAGTAGATATAATCATCTTCAGAAACCTTTCTGTGAATTTAAACTCGAACTTTCAAATCACTGTTTTCAAATCATTTTAAAATATGAAAATGATTTGGTTTAGACTTTAATGAGATCAATAAGAAAATATAGAATAGATAATATAAAAAGAATTCATACACAAGTAGTTAGTACAAAAAAGAAGCAATTCACCAATAAGTTTTTAATAGATACAAAAAAAAAAGTACTTAAAAACGGAAGAATATAAAAACATATTAAAATGACAGAAAAAGCTTGTAAAATGATAAGACAAAATGATGACAAATAGAAATATAATTAAATTTCCAAAGAAAACTATAGAATTAAAAAAAGGATTAAAAGTATAAAACTACAACTTGGCAATGGTTAAAGTTAGTTATTTCATAAAATAAAAAGAGAATACTATCAGAGAATGATATAGTAATAAAGAACAAGGAAACTAAATAGAATCTACATTTATGATATCACTGAAACTTTAACTATTTTAATTGTAAGAGGAGATATACAATTAAACATATGAAAAATGAAAAAGCTCCAGAAAAGTTTAGAAATATTATAGATATTTTAAAAGGAGCAAGTGAAGAAATAAACAAACTGTTGCAAAACTATATATCAGATGTCTAAATAATAAAGATATACCAGATGACTGAAGGAATTCAGTAGCAATATTGATGTTTTAAAAAAGTTGATGTAAGAAATAATAGAAATTACAGACTTATCTATCAATTTTGTACAAGGTCTTTATTAAGATCAGTACAATTCATTTGCAAAAAAAAAAAATTGGATTCAAGGCAATGCAAATAAAACAAATTGAATTTAAAAGTGAATGAAATATTACATATAAATATTAAGAGAAGATGTAGAACAGAGGTCAACAATTTTTTTAACATGGGGAGATATTTTATATAATTATTCAAGCCAAAAATGATTACAAGAGCTGCAAAGAAGAAGATAAAAAATAAGTTGATGAAAAATATGAATTGTGGTCATATTTAAACATTTACAGATGGAAACATAATGGATGAAATTAATTATAGAATTAAACTTGGTTGGAGTGCTTTTGGTTGAAATAACTTGATACTAAAAAGAAATATGCCTATGTGTTTGAAAAGGAAGGTTTTTAATAAATGCGTTTTGCCAGTTCTTACTTATGGATCTGAGACTTGGACACTTATAGAAGAGCAATGCAGAGACTTCAGACCACTCAAAGAAGTATGAAGAAATGCATATTGGGAATAACAAGAAGAGATCGAAAATGCAATGTATGGGTAAGAAAACAAACTTACTGACCTCATTGAAAAAAATAAAAGTCTGAAGTGGAGTTGAGCTGGATATATTGCTAGAAGAGATGATAATAGATGGACAATTTAAATTTTGAACTGGATTCCAAGAGATTGTAAAAGACCCAGAAAGAGACCACATGTGAGATGGATGGGTGAAATAAGAAAGTGTGCAGGGGTGATGGAGAGAAGAGAAGCTAAAGATAGGAAAAGATGAATTGAACTTGGAGAGACCTTCATCCTGCAGTGGATTGATAATGTTTGATGATGATGATATTGGTAATAAAATATAACAGAAATAAGTTTACATAAGATAAAAATCAAAATTCTCTTAAACAAAAAACAAAACACACATTTGAGTAATAAATTGTTTTTCTCTTCAATAAAAATTGTAGTTATACATATGCGATTTTTTCGCATGCGTTAGTGAAGCTGTAATTACACTATAATATTCAATATGCCTGCCTGGCGCTTTCGAGATCAGTGCCATTAATAGAAGAGAGGCATGCTTTGCTCTCTCCAAACAATGGACGAACTAATTAAAAATTCAAGCTCATTTGCATATGTGTACAATAAATTACAACAGTCTTCATTCAGTAAAGCAATGAGTATGAGATTAGAATACTAAATCTCGAAAGCGCTAAGCAGGCATATTAAACTTTATAGTATAATTATAGCTTCACTAACGCATGCGAAAAAAATCGCATATGTATAATTACATTTGAGTAATCTGGAGAAGTACATTTTTCTTTCCAAGGTAATGAAGATATTTATATACAAATTTCAAATAAAAATAAAAGAAAATATTTTTGTTTATCATAATAAAAAGAGTCCAATCTTGGGGTAAAAAAGTCCCACACGATTCATGAGCTCTAGATATTGATGACCCCTCTTATATAGAACTAATCAGTGTGAGTTGTGAGTTTCCACTATGCTTTGGATTTGTAAATTATAAAAAGGCATTTGCCTCTAATAAGCAATTCAGTAATGATTAAAATGTTGGAACATTGGGACATAGACAAAGGATATTCTCAAATTTCTGAAAAATATTTATCAAAATGCAACATCAGTGATTTATCTATATGACGATAACAGATGTGTTGAGATTAAAATGGGAAATTGAACAAGCAAAAATAAATGGGAATTGTTCAAGTCATTTTTGAGTTTGCAGATTATGTAATTGCCACAAAAAATGCTGCAGAGATAATGTTACAAATACTAAATGATATTAAAAAAGAAAATTAAAATGAAAAGACAATAAAATTGATGGTAATGATTAGAAATTAATAACTAACTAAATACTTTTTTTTTCAGATGTCAAATGCGTTGACTGGGGAGCCCCGGCTAGCTGCTTGGAAGGCAGCTATGCCAACCACTAGGCCACAAACGCTTGACTAATTAACTAAATACTTAGACATATTATTAAACAGATTCCCAAAATAATAGATAAAATTAATAAGTGAATGCTTTTGATAAAAATAACTTAATATTACAATGACATATAGCCATGCCCTTGAAATAGAAAGTTTTAAATAAATGCATTATTTGACCTAAAACTTGAATACTTAAAAGAGGCATGCATATGTTAGAAGAAACATGGAAAAGTTGAAAATAGGACACATGAATGAAAGAATACTAAAAATTATTGAAAAAATTAAAAAGCTAAAATAGAGGTCTGCTGGGTGTATTGTAGAAGAGATGATAATAAGTCATTGGAACCCAAAATATTATTATAATCTTTGAAAGAGTTCACGTGAGATCAATGGATGAAATAAGAACGTGGCTGGAATGATGTCAGAAAAGAGATGCTATAGATCACAGAAATTGAATTATGCATTGAAAGATGTTGGTTCTGAAATTGATTGACGTTTGAAAGTGATGATGGGGATATGAAGATCTAGCGCTGTCATTTGAAGGATTTTTTAGAACATAAAAAGAAAAGGACAGCTAACTAAAATTTAAATGTATTCAACTAAATTTAAATTTAAACTAATTTAAAAACTTTGAAAGTGAAAGTAACTCAAGAAAGAGTTAATATTTTACTCATTTGTTTTTATTATTATATGTGTGTGTGTGTGGGGGGGATACAATTATCTTGTAAAATACGTAAAAATTAACGGGTAAAAATTTATTTTTCGTAAAAAATTTATATCCATTACAAATAAATATTACATTAAATGGTTACGTTTCTGTTTAAATTATTTATAAATATAATTTTATTACTTTATTTTCATTTCTTCTGACAAACAATGATCTAAATAATTAAATGATCATATGAAAATAATCAAACAATTCTTAATAATTTTATTTATAAGTAACTAGAGTCAGACAAAAAATTGAAGTAAAACTATTAAATATATATCTTACATTGGTAATTATATGTTAAACACTTGCTAGTCTATAAACTAAGTTTCGTAATTATTTTTAAAATGTTTCATTTCTTATTTATTTGTTATCAGATATTTATTTTTATTGCTATCAGTAGAATTTATTTTTTATATAAATAAAAAGCTGTTAAATAGAGATCCCTTTAGTTTCATATCAGCTAATTATAGCGTCTCTTTAAATAATTAATCTGACAACGTTGTAATAGAATTCTCAAATGATTTTTAAAAATTTCTTGAGGTTCATTTTAAATTAATGTTGGTATCAAGTCATATTATATTTATTTGTCTTTAAGATAGTCCAGAAAGTATATACTATGTCAGTACGTCGATTAAATAATTATAGGAAGACAGTGGAAAAGATCTTTTGCTAAGTTACAAAGCAAATATTTTAATAGAAACAATAACTAATGTATTTCAACACACATATAATATAATTAAATATATATATATGCATAAAGTTCATATATAAATTATTATTACAGAAAGTAAGCCGAAAGCTTATACGAAATAAAAGTAAATATCTGTATGATTTGTAAATTGTATCCCTACATTCATACAGAAGGTGGGTCTCC
Organism: Epiperipatus broadwayi; assembly: GCA_028023455.1. Lineage (NCBI taxonomy): Eukaryota > Metazoa > Onychophora > Udeonychophora > Euonychophora > Peripatidae > Epiperipatus > Epiperipatus broadwayi. The sequence continues at coordinate 14,916 of JAQFVV010007671.1, forward strand.
CAGACTAAGTATTTTTGGATTTATTTATACTTTTCCAAGTGGATTTAGCAATAGTAATTATTAGGTTTTTTTTAAAAAAAATATGGCTTAATTAATTACTTAATTAATAATTCCTTTGCCGATTGAGATCAACTTAATTCTATAATTATTTTAATTTCTAGGTCTATTTTGAGGATCAGATCATGTACACTGGAAATTATTTTCAAATTAGTAACTGTTTATAAACAATTTTATAAAACTCAGTCTATAACTAAAAATATATTAAACTAAATTTAGAAACATATTGTTTACAAACAACAAATACAAGCTTTTAAAAAAGCAAATTAAAATTATGGTCCATTGAATTAAATAAAGAAAATTTATACCTATTATGCTTGAATTAAAACAAAAACTTTTTTAATATTTTGTATAGAATGTAGTTGTGCATTGTATACAAACTTGGCCAAATGAAATTAAAAAGGAGGTAAAATTATTGAAAGCATAAAAAAAGTAAAGGAAAAGAAACAGAAAAAATAAACTTGAGATAAAATATTTTATAAAAAAAACACGTTCGTTTAAGTGAGGAACAATGCACTGAAACTAAAAATGTTTTTTTTCTTCAATTACAATTTTGATAACCTATTACATTTGGTGTCCATAAATTAAGTAATTCAATTATTAAAAAATAATAATTGAATTAATTAATTCACTACTATCCAAGATTTTGCTACAAATTATATCTAACAGCCAAAATTATGCTTATATATATATAAATATTGGTTATCTTACCAAATTAAAAAAAAAAACAAAAACATTTTTGTAAAAAAAAATTTTAAAGATATTTTACAAGGAACTTTTTGTAATTATTCATATTCAAATTTCAAATAAGAATGCAAACAATAAATAAAAAACAATGAACTCTGTACTAATTGCTCTAACAAGCTTTACTGATAAATGCCAACAAGAGAATGCATTTTCAAATCTCTATCTAGAAACAAGACCTAACCTCAGACCAATGGTTTCATGCTTTGGCACTCCTCAGTGAGATGCTAGAGTAGTTTTAGACACTATATCTAAAAATACCAACCTAAAGCCAGCATTTACCTAAAAGTTATCTATTCAGTGAAAAATCTGAAATTTTCAGATACCTACATGTCTTCAAATGCAACTATCCAACTCAAATAGCTATATGGGGCTGAGAGATCTTCAGCCAAACCATATATTAATAGCCTTAGCAATATAACATTGCTTAAGAAATAGTCAATAAAAATTGAAGTCATATATCACATGACCTAATCTTTTAAAAAAGCTTGCAAATAAAAAAAACAAAGTTCACATGTGTTAAAAAACGTTATAAGTTTTTGTGTTTATGAAAGCAGAATTTTGGAAAAAGCAAGTTGCAGTTATACAATAAAAAAAAATTAAGATTTAATCCTTCATTTCTTTTTATTTTAATTATCTGTAATAAACACTTTTTAGTGATTTAATCATGAAAGCTTATTTTAAAAAAATATATGACATCTATTATGAATCATTGAAAACTTACTGAGACCATATCAACATGGTTTGAAATTCAGCCCACTAACATTGTTAGGGTGAACAACTGGCTGGATAATCCTAAAATATTACATATCACTAATCACTAGTAAATTTGAAGAAAATCTATTCAATAGAAATTCATTAAAAATTAAGTACAAGATTTGACCCAAAACAAACAAACAAAATTATTAAGTTAAATCAAAATATTTAAATAGAATGATAAATAATGGATAGAAAATATTAAAGATAGGAATTGATTTGGATATGTTCTTAGATTTAGATAATAGTAATCATCATGTGCTTTGAACGCTTATTGGTGAAGTTAGAAATATCAAAATTAAATATTAGGCTTAGTGCTTTCAGGTCATTTAACTTTATATTCATAGCCAAAGAGTTAGAAACGTTGTGGTGTTGTTGATGTATGCTAATATATGCAAATTAATCTTTGTGTGTAAAACAATTTTTAATATATACAGATCAATCAGCTTGTCCACTTCGTAGAAATAGAAAAACATGTGTCTTTTCTATTAATGGTGTGTGGATCACTTATGATGAAGTATGCCTCCTTTATTTTTCTTTTGCAATCATTTCTCTTGGTGCAAACGATCTCACAGTTGGAGGGTTCGAACTTGTGACCAGCTTCATTTTCATATACCAAGAATATTGAAGTGTTGTTGCCATTATTTTGAGCTCTTTTGTATGCATACATATCTTGCATAGCTCTATTATTAACAGTGGCTTTCGTTTCCCCATAATAAATAAATTAGTATATAAATAACACAATAACTCTGTCAAATAATATAAATTATTGTACACTTATAAAATGTAACAACCAGAATAGAAAAAATTCAAAAACTATTTAAATACTAATATTATTTTGCCAAGTGCTTTGGGTACTGCATATCAGACTCATGGTGACATATTGGAACAGAATGGTTAATATTTCAGTGCATGCTCAGTGGAACACTAGTGTTATACTGAATGATAACATTATTTGACTTAGCAATAAGCCAAACCTTTTTCAATTTCATTTTTCTATCATTCGATTGATTACAAACAATACTGATACTTTCAAGATAAAATTCATGCCCACATATATTTTCATGATTTGAAAAAACAGAATTCACTCGTGAATCAGTGCGTTCCTTAATATAAAAAATCTAAAATTGATTTGTAAGTTAATTCTGTTTTTTCAAATCATGAAAATATTTGTGGACATGAGTATTATCCTCAAAATATCGTACTGTTTGTAATGAATGGAATGACAAACAGAGAAAGTTGAAAGAGGCATGGTTTGTTGCTAAGTCAAATAACATTATTGATCAGCCTAACACTAATATTCTTCTGAGCATGCACTGAGATATTAACTATCCAGTTCCAATATGTAGCCATGGGTCTGGTATACAGTACCACAGGTGTTTGGCAAAATAATATTAGCGTTTAATAGTTTTTGAATTTTTTCTACTCTGGTTGATATATTTTATATATGTACAATAATTTATAAATAAATTAGATAGAATTAACAAAAGTGATAGAAAATAGAAATTTATAAGTGATCTTTTAAAGTAGTATAAGGTTTGGAGAAATTGATGGATGACATATTAGCCAACATGGATGATAATGGCTTTTTAAGTTAGTCTAGGTATAATATTTATCAATTAAAAAGCTTATTATATATGTCAAACAGTCTTAACTAACCCATTATAGAACAATGACCTATCTAGGCTTCCTTCCTAAAGAAACTGCTTTTGAATAAAAGTTTTTAGAATTTATGTGGGCATGAATGCCATTTTCTTCAGACACACATGCATATATATATATATATTAGATCTACCACACATTATTAAAACATATAAAGATAGATATCTTAATTAAAAAGACAAATAATCTCCAAATGCATTTCATGCTGAATTAAGATTCTTCAATTGTCCCAAGTCACAATCTCTTGCATGCAACATTATCATTTGTTCAGTATTTATTAATATCAAATTATTAACAAGTACCAAACTTTCTGTCCTTATAATTTTGACACCAATATATTTCAAATAGATAAATTAAAGAATATTACTAATCATTTACTAAATTAGAAATTATTCTTAACATAAATATAAATTTTAAATAAGGCAAAACTCTCCATACCATAGTGCCATCTTGTGCCAACCAGAGTAATCAATGGATGCCAGAATGAGTAGGCGCTAGATAGGGATTTTATGCACAAGCCTTCTGGAATCCATTGATTACTCTGGTTGACACAAGATGGCACTATTGTATGGAGAGTTTTGCCTTGTTTAATAACAATTATGTGCTAGTATGAGATAGTGATCATGTGATGTTTAGTGATTATAAATTTTAAACCTGAGTTAAAGATAAATGTAAACGTTTTTAATTAACCATACTCACATGGACTAACTCAATTTCGTCTCTCTTTTTTCATGCAAGTCTTTTTAAATAAAGTTAAAATGTCTACCCACCACACATTTTTTCAGCATATGAATGTGTTTATTTAAAATGAGTGGAGTCAAGGTCATGAGTACATAAAGTTTGACACTTGTAAATCAAAGTATGATTATATGTGTATATTTGTGTAGTAATTAACTATTATACTGCAGATAAATATCTAATTAACCATATCATTTCATGACCATTTGTGATTTGAATTCTATAACATAAGTTATTGACCAGTGAAAAAGATATTAGAGTTATACATATATTTTGAATAATCTACAATTACCACATAAAACATCTGAAGCTTCTTACTAGAAACATTAAATACTATGATTACAAACCGCTTGGTTTTTGTTATACAAATATATTCACAATCAAAAATTTACAAAGATATATAACACACACCACTACAGCCAATGCTTAAAATGAACCAATGGAATATCTATAATCTGTTATCAAGACAACTTTTAAAGATAAAAAATGAAGATGTGTCTTTTTGAAAGGTTGTGAAAGCTATTATTTACTTTTTTTCAAACAGTTTATCCGGTCTGTTTAATGAAGTTTATTTAAAACTTTTAGGCAGTTTTAATCAAAATATGTTAAAGTCAATTGCTATCACTCATAATCCATTTTGAATCCTGATAATAAATGAATTTCTATTTAATTATCTGAATGTTGTATTTGATAACAGATTTTTGGTATCTTATTGGTTGGTATAGGATGATGATCATCATCATCATCATTATCAATCATTATAAATCCACTGCATGATGAAGGTCCTCCAAGTTCTCTTCTCCACATCACCCCTGCACACTTTCTTATTTTATACATCCATTTCACATGTAATCTCTTTCTGGATCTTTTACAATCTCATGAAATCCAGTTTAAGATTTTAATTATCATCTGTTATCATCTCTTCTAGCAATATGTCCAGCCCAACTACATTTCAGTCTTTTAATTCTTTCAACAATGTCAGTAACACCTGCTTATTTTCTTACCCATATACTGCATTATCGATCTCTGCTTCTTACTCTTAACATGCATCTCTCCATACTTCTTTGAGTGGTTTGAAGTCTCTGTATTGCTCTTCTATTAAGTGTCCAAGTTCTCAGATTCATAAGTAAGAACTGGTAAAACACATTTATTAAAAATATTCCTTTTCAAACACATAGGCATATTTCCTTTTAGTATCAAGTTATTTCTACCAAAAGCACTCCAAACCATCTCCATCTGTAATAATAATCTGACCAATATATTTATAGTTGTTAAATTCTTTGAACTCATCATAACTGATCTTTATTTTAATCTTTGAGAAAATCCATTGAACATTACTTTAGTTTTTTTTAACATTTACCTTCAGTCCTACTTTTTTACTATCATCTGATAACCCTGCAACATTTCCTGACACTCTAAAGTATTATTTGCAAAGACAACTACATCATTTGAAAAATGTAAATGACTTAAATAATCTCCATTTACTTTTACTTCATTAGTTTCCTATTTTAATCCACTAAATACTTCTTGCAGCACTGCTATAAAAAGTTTTGGAGATATGGAGTCACCCTGTCTTACACCCTTTGCAATGTTGATTTTCCCAGTATTATTATGTAATCTAATTGTTGCTGTTGCATTTTTATAAGTATTTTTTAAAATATGACAGTAACCTGAATTTATATTTTGATTATCCAATGCTTTAATCACTGAAGAAATGCTTATAGAATCAAATGCCTTTTCATAACCTACAAATCCAAAGCATAATGATAAGTCATATTTATTCGTCCTTTCTATAACTTCTCTCATTACATGGATATAATATACTGTACTAAAATCACCTTTAAATCCAGCTTGTTATCTTGGTTGGTTGAAATCCAATGTTCCCTGTAGACAAATTGGAATTATCTTGGTAAAAGTTTTGCATAAAACTGATAAAAGACTGATAGGTTTGTAATTTATAATATCTTCTTTATCATCTTTTTAAAATATTAATATTAATACTGCATTCTTCCAATTATCTGGTACATCTTTATCATTTAGACATTTGATATATAACTTTGCCAAATATTTTTCTATTTCTTCACCTGTTACTTTTAATATAGCAATTATAATTCCATCACCACCTAGAGCTTTTCCTTTCTTCATAAATTTAACTGCATGTCTCACTTTTTCATTTAATATTCTGGGCAATTCAGAAGATATAAATGGATGTAAGAGGAACTTGTTTTTTTATTACTATATAATCCTTGATAGAACTCTTCTACCTATTTCAAGATGTTATTTCTCTTTTTAGTAATAGTTCCATCTTTTTTCTTATTGCAGATATAAGTTTCCTACCAATACCAAAATATTATTTTACACTTTTGAAACTTTTATTCTCTTCTACAGCTTTCCTTGCTAGTTCACAATTATACTTTCTCATATCATTATCAACTCTTTTTCACAGTCCTTTTTAATGTATCATTTTTATATATCTTTATATTCCTTCTTTTCTTTATAAATTCTATAGTCTCAGTAGAAATTTTATTGGTCAATTGCTGCTTTTTTCTACCAGCTATCTTTGTTGCAGTTTTTAAAGTGTATCAACTATTTTCTTATTAATTTCATTAACATCTGAATCATGTGTGAAATGTACTAATACTTGAAACTAATTTGAAATTCTAATTTAATGTGATATATTTATATTAACCATAAATGCACACAGTTAATTGGTTATCATATGTTAATCACATGACCCCAGTTAATAATTAAGATATGCCAATAGGATATCAGTCCATTAATTATGTGAGAGTTGCCTTGACAACAGATTGATGATATCCTATTGACTTAGTTTAATCATTGGCTGTGATAATGTAATTTACATACAGTAACCAATTAGTTATCAACACTTATATAGTTTCCTATGTTTATTTTTGAGTAGTAGTTTCTAGTGATTATTTTTTTAATCTACCTTCAAATAGTTTATCCTGATTTGCTTAATGGAGTCAGTTTAAAATTACTAGGCAGTTTTAATCTCACTCTGACTTAATGAACTGTTATTACTCATAATCTATTTAAGATTTTGATAAGTGGATTTTCATTTATTATGTGAGTGTAACTTTATGACAGATTCCTGGTATTCTATTCATTTATATTAAATATTGGCTGAGTATGTTATATACATATAATAACCAAATAGCTATGTATACTTAGGGTTTATATATATATTGTAACCTCTCACTCTAAATTTGTTTGGAAGAGATTCAGTAAATAAGATGTTAACTGTGCTAAGACGAAAGTCAGAGGAAGAGAAACTGAAAGCGCACTTCCGGTTGCGTCTGTGTGTATTGAAAATGCATTCACATATGGTTGAACCTTTCTTTATAAGACTGTAATCTACACGAATGCGCTCACTCCAGATTTTCCAAACAGAATAAATAATCAATGTAAAATATAACTTTTAAGTCATATATAATTTTTTATAATATATCAATAATTATTGGTTTATTGTTAAGTGATTTTATACTTATATAATTTTGTTTTATCTATTCATTAACTACATATTCTTAGAGTTTCTATTAATAGATATTCATTAAGACTTGTTGTAATAATTATCTCAGAGCTTTTCTTTAATAAACATTTACTACTATCAAGATGAATATGAGTATCAGGGATTTTTATGTAGTTGTGCAACTAGTATATAAATTACATCACAGCAGAAAATCTCAAATCGTAATTTTAAATTAATTATAGCATATATTTTAACCCAAAGTATTTGTTTTATTATGTAAGTACTTTAAAATAATTATATTACAAGTTGTTATAGACTTTTTGAAAGACCATGTCTGTGGGGGCCATTTATTTTATTTAGCCCACCATTGTTAGACTTCAAATTCACTACTAATTTTTATTTATAATACTTTTAAAATTTTGCTTACTAAAAATGCAGAATGAGAGAGAGAGAGAGAGTTGGGCATTTTATATGATTTTTTCTATGACAAAATATTGACGTCACCAACGTGGATATTGTATCTATCAATTCGCTCGACTTTACAACTTTTTTTTACTACAAAGAGTTATTATTTCACTTAATCAAAAGTTCCTTCAAATACATCAGCATTGCAGAACAAAATGTTTTATTTTAAACTTTAAAATAAATATTTTAAAATAAAATATAATGAATTTACAATTTTTTAAAATCATAACTTTTAAAAAAATAATACTTTTTATACTTATTTATTTAATATAAAATAATAGTTTAATTAACAATTACAATAATTATAAAATAATAATATTATCTTTAAATACTTACAATCTGAAATTATTTTAGCATTCCTAACAAAAAGTATATCTAGCTGATTACACATATAATATAATACTTTAGTATTTGTTTATCTACGTTTATGTGTTGATTATTAGATGCATGCAATAAAATAAAATATGAATAAATGAAATATTAATAAAATAAATCTACTGATATGTATTTTAATTTATACAATCCTTCTATCACACTGTATTAACTTAATTGCAACAGGTTATTATAGAAAAAAAATTTAAAATTATTTTTAAAAAAATCACAAATGTCATTATTTTATATCCTATTGCACTCTCAATAACCATATATCCAAAATATATACCACTTGATCGTTTCTAAACAACCGCCAACAATTAAATCAATGAAAAAAAAAAAATTAAAAAAAATTGTTTTTTGTATATTTTGGGTATAACATGAAATAATAAATTTAATAATAATTATAGTTTTGTTGATTGTTTTAAAAATGATATGAATGATAAATAATTTTGAAATGAGCTAAACATTTTAATAATATTTTTTTATAGAGATTTGTACCATTACATTGTATAGTTTTGCTATAGATGTAGTATAAAATTGTTGGCACTTTACCGTAAAATAATTAATTATTAAATTTAATTATGTATATTACTGATATAAAATTATTAAGAATACAGTGAATATAAAGTAATATAATATTTATGATTTTTTAAATTGTAAAATATTTTACCAAAATCATTCTTTTCTTTATTTTGCTGTAATATCTTATATAAATACAATTTATTCAAACCACTTTGAACACTTTTTAGCAAAACTCTTTATTTGTACATATATACATACACCTAAGTTTCGACTATCCTGCAGTTTTCTTCAGAGCTGATAGAAATTCTCTTCCATTCTAAATCATTTCCGAGGTTATTTAGAATGGAAAGAGAATTTCTATCAGCTCTGAAAAATACTGCAGAGCAGTCAAAACATAGGTGTATGTATAAGTGTACAAATAACAGGTTTTTCTAAAAAGTGTTTGAAGTGGTTTGGATAAATTGTATTTATAAAATAACTTTTATTCATTGTGTGAATAGTAAAAACTGAAAAATAATATGTATTTTATAATAGAAGTTTTTATTTACTGTGAGCTAAAAAGCCAAAAATTAATTATTTGTTTTTTTTTTTGTTTTTTTTTTAAAATCAAAGTTGGAATTTTTATATTTAACTTAAAAGTGTGGGGTGTCCAAAAATTAATTAATTATATCATTAATATTACTGGACATCCAACACTTTTGTTTAAGTTAAATATGAAAACCCCAATTATGGTTGATAAAAATAATTATTTTTTGGCTGTTTAGTGCCCAATAAAGAAAAGTGTTTATTATAAAATATTTTTATATATTATTAAAAGCTGTTAATTATAATAAATTTGAACTCAATACGTGTTTATATATATATATTCATTATTATATTAAAAAAATCAATTTTTTTTTTTCAAAGTAAACACTCAACAGAAATCACTCTTCCTAAGATTATTTTTAATCAATTTACTTTAAGGCCTTGGTTTAAATAAAATGTTTAAAATATGACAAAAATAGAATTTCTAGGAAATAGATCTTAATAATCAGCTTTCAATAAATCAATTTTTTTCTCATAAGTTATTTGGTGATGGAAGAAATAGATAAGACCAAATAGCTTAATAAAAAATAAAATGTAAAGTGAAATCTAATTTGGCATATGTATCTAACACTTTTTGAAAAGAATAGTGAAATTTGAAGACATTAAGAAATCTTGGTTTGTAGGGCTTTTAATAAACATAGAATTTTAGATTTATATAAAACTTTCATGAATTTATCTATATTAAAAGAGTGTGATATTGTTTTTTTTTTCATTTTTAATCCAATACTAATACGAATTTTTAAAATTAATGTATATATAATTTAGAGAACAAAATACAATATTTTAAATATATCTTCTCTTTTATGATTAAAGTGTGAAATAAAAAGTTCACAACGGAGTCTTTTTATAATAATCACCACATACACCAGACATTATGATTATTATTATTCTCTTCAAGAAGTATAATAACTACTCTTTATTATTGCATTGCCAAATGTATACCATATAATACTAAATTGTCCATGCACTTTTCTACTGTTACACAATGCTTTATTTACCACCCTTTTTACAGTTTACAGTTTCGATTGTCCCAGCAATCTTCTTCAAAACTTTATATCTCCTAGCCACAATGGTTTACTACCCTTTTTTGCAGTTTACAGTTTCGATAAAGTTCTGAAGAAGATTGCTGGGGCAATCGAAACTGTAAACTGTAAAAAGGGTGGTAAATAAAGCATTGTGTAACAGTAGTAATGTGCATAGACAATTTAGTATTATATTAATATTATTATTTTTTCTTTGTCTTCTTTGCATTGGTTATTAGCTAATATAAAGGAATATATAATATTTTATACTATAGTAATTAAAGTATGAATTATGTATGCCTAGATATAATTAAAGTGCACTATTCTATCAATAGCTTTCATCTGCTTTGGATGAAAAGATTATATTTACATCAGTTAAACAATAAGTGGCTGAGAAATGCTTTCAATCTAGAAAGTCATATTCATAGTGCTTAAACTTATCAGCTGAAATTAATTAGTTTCTCAATTAATCTCAGCTCATAAGTTGGAGCACTATAAATATCATCTTTTAGATTAAAAGCATTGGTCAGCTAATTATTTTCAACTGAAATAAATCTAATCTTTTCTTTAGAAGAAAATGAGCAATATCAATAGAATTACATAATCAAAAAGTAAATCTGTATAGAGTTGCAGTGCAATATGTTGTTTCTTCATAATCATATATATTTAAATATATTGTAACTCCGATGAAGAATGCTGGGTCATCGAAACTTTTAGAAAAAGAGCTAAAAATTATTTGCAGAGACAATATGTTTGCATTAAGAAAAGTATAAAACAAAGGAGTTATTGATTATATATCATAATGGTTGCTTGGCATCTTCTCTTATCGATATTTTATCTTTAGAAAAAAAGATATTAATAAAACTATTATAAAAATTTATAATAAATAAAATTTTCTAATTTTTTCTTGAAAAGTAAAACATTTCTTCATTAAGCACAGTAATTCATTTTCTATCCCTCTGCTCTAGATTCAGAGTATGTGTAAGAAAGGAACACTAAAACTAAACAGACTAACAGTTGGTGGCTATTTCATCTCATTCCCATTGGTCACATATGTTCATATGGACAAACTTAAAGTGGTATGATGCAGAGTAGAGTACTGCTATTAATGCCAATGTCATTTATATGATATAGTTGATATAATGTATGTGAGATTGATTAATTTTTGCATAATCAACATTAAATATTTCATTTCACAGTACTCAAGTATGTAAAATATCAAAATATAAAAAAAATAAATCTATACCAATTAATTGGTGCTGACACCTCTCTTCCCATTTTAGAAGCAAATGAGAACTTGATTCCAGAAGAACAATTATAAAAAAAACCTCATTGAAAGTCTGGTAGCCCACTAAACATCACATAATTACCATTATTTATTTTTATACAAGCTGTTAATACAGAGACAAAACTCTTCAAACAGTAGTGACACTCAGTGCAAGCCAGAGTAATCAGTGGATACAAGAAGATTTGTGCATAAAATCCCTTGCACATACTCATCCAATATCTTCAAACTAGTTTCTAACTTATGACTTTCATCAGTGAGGAGCTTTGAATCTGAGAGCCCTGCACCTAAATCTTAGAATCCAATGCAACACTCCAGCAGCCACCTTTATTTTTTGTGTTTTTCATTTTGGACTCAGTGCTTTATAGTTAACTAAAAAGATAAAAAATGGCTTCTAGAAGGTTGCATTAGAACTCAAGATCTAGGTGCAGTGCTCTCAGATCCAAGGATCCTCACTGATTAAAGCCACAAGCTAGAAACTAATTTGGGGATATTGGATGAGTAGGCACTAGATAGGGATTTTATGCACAAATCTTCCTGCATCCATTGATTACTCTGGCTTGCACTGAGTGGCACTACTGTGTGGAGAATTTTGCCTCTGTAAAGTCTGGTGACAATTTCAATTTATTCAATGCATACACTTTGCTTTTTAATATCAAGAAACTAAGAGATAATTAAATTTGTAATATTTCTGTAAATGTAATATATATCAGCAGATAATTATAGGAAAAGCTTTTTTAAAACTCACTGCAAATTAAACCCTCTCCATATTCTTTTATAAAGGAATGATAAAAGAGAAGACATTACTCACTTGTCGTATAGTGAAAGTTAGAAACATTATTTCCCATTAACTGATCAATATTAGATAATTATCTGGGGCAGCTCTCTCTAAAAAAATTATCTGATTACAACTGGAAAAATTGTTTTACTTCATCTGGATTTGAACTTAGGTCATAGGCATAATAGACGGATGCATTTTAGTCACATTATCTTAAATTCTATATAATAACTGAATCACACAGGCTTATTATATACCTGTGTCTATATATGTAATATATAGGGTATATGAGCACAGACTTTCACACGACCCACCACTCTCCACTCTATCTCATAACACTGATACACTTGAACACATATATGTTGAAAAGATAAATAATCACCAATATAGGTATTTCATGCTAAACCAGCAATCATCAGTTGGTCCAGACTATCATCTCTACACATATATGCTATAAGTGCTCAGATATATATCAAGATAGCCAATCCTCATACTTTAATGGACAGGTTTCAATCTACTCCACACTGCAACTCTTCAACCGTCCATCCAATTGAAACTCTGATGATGGACTATTTGATCTTCCTCTTCTAACAATTGTTAACAAGAGACTATATATTGTTTTTATTTATTATTTCCTTTAAGTTGTATCGCTATTTATTTTTAATGTTTTCTTACAGACAACTATGTTGATCAATAGCAACTGTGCAGGAGAAAGAACTCATACATTTCTTTTTCATAATGAAATGAAATTTTACAAATAGTTAGTACGCCATTCCTATGATCAACATTGATTTGAGAGCAATTAATAATAGTAAGAATTAATTGCTTGAAAAAATATACTAAATATATTACCAACAAATTCAAGCAATCTTTTGTTTAATATTATTTAACTTGCTCGTTTATTTTATAACTGTTTGAATTGTTCAATTAATATATTTATTTTTTGCAAGAAATGATAAATTTAGAGCTTAAATTACATTCAGGCTTTCATTTTTTTTTTCATGTGTCATAGCATCGGCCGGCAAGCGAACCCGCTAACCCGGGACAACTGCTTGTAAGTCGGCTGTGCTGATCTCTCGACCACCAACGCTTGACATTCAGGCTTTCGTTCCAATCAATTTCTTTTAATTTACAAGATTTCCTGTTTTGAGCGTTGTGTGTATTTTTTCGCTTCCGTTTATATACAATGGACAAGCAGGCAAATCGTCGTTAGAATCAAAATAAAATACAGACAGCATGAGTTCGGAGATAATTATATGATGGTAATAGTTACAACTGGTATCATCCGACATCTAAATAAGAACAACAATTTACAGTTAAAAATAGAACAGAACTAATGAAATGGCATTACAACATGTGGCGAAAAGGCAAATTAAAATGTAAAAAAACACCTTTTCAAAAAGATATTTTTAAAAATTTTACAATTATGATATTAAAAATAAAGAAGGAAATATTTTTTTCTCTGTAATTGAGTTCGTATTTCTTAGTTTCCTTTAGTGAAGGTCGATTATTCATTAAAAAAAAATGTTTTTATTTTTTAAGTTATTGATATGAAAATTCTTTTAGTTAGTTGCAATCAAAATAAAATTTGACATTAAGGCCTTTTGACTGGATATTAAAAAATATTTAACTGATTGAAAAAATTATTTCATGCATTTCATACTACAATATATACTAAATAAATACAATATATATAAAATAAAGAAGTCCGCTAATTTGCTCTAACAAGCTTTATTGATGAATGCCAGACAAACAAAGCATTTAAAATTCTCTATCATGAAACCACTCCTTAGCCTCAGACCAATGGTTTCATGCTTTGGCACTCCTCAGTGAGGCACTAGAATGTTGAATCATGTGATGAAGGACTTTGATTTATTATTATAAATATAATATTTGCAAATGGTTGCATACATATATATGCTACACTGTGTCTTTCATGTTTGGCATCTAAAGTGAAAATCTTGATCATTATTTCTCATTCCTTTTGAATACATTTTTAAATTGTTGCATATTTTAAATTAGATGTAATGAAATATGAAACAACCATGTTTATAACAGAATAAGATATCTCTGCCTCTAAACGGAAACTAAAATATGCTACTTTTTATGTTAATCAAATAGGTAGACTATCATTTTGAAATCTGAGTTCAAAGTTGGGTGTAGATTTAGAAAGTTTTCAGAAATTCACAGACATTCATATACAGTGTTTTTCTGAAGGTTTGTGATGATGGTGTTGTAGCTGTATTTTTATATTGGACTATTTCCATCATCTAATATGCGTGTTGAATGTCTTTAGAAAAGTTTAATTTTATTTAAATATTCTAAATGCATTCAACTGTTAGTAATATCACAGCAAACAGGTTAGTATATGCACCAACTGTTAGTACTATCACAGCAAACAACTGTTAGTAATATCACAGCAAACAGGTTAGTATATGCACTAACTGTTAGTAACATCACAGCAAACAGGTTAGTATATGCACAATGTTTATATTTTTCTCCCCTCTTCTTCAGGTGTTGCTGGCCTGACCAGTGACAGTACTAGCATGGGATTCAAACCTGGATCCTTAGATTCTTGATTATTGAATTTTAAGGTAACACTTTAACCAACTCATAATATATTAATGTATTTATTACTGAATATATTTCTAAATAATAATAATAATAATTTCATTAAAAATAAATAAATTTATTCCTTACACATTAAAAAGAAATTTTGCATTTTAAGAAACACAAATTCAAATATGGTTCTCTAATGTAAGTTATATCATTTTTATATATTGTATAAATGATGGTTAAAAATGCTTAAAAACTTGTTAATTCATTAAATAAATATCTGTATTGCTGCTAAAAAAAATAAAGGAAAAAAACATTTAAATTCATTATAGTAAATAAAATAGTCATACATCACGTGACTTAATTTGATAAGCTTGTAATTATAAACTAAAATAAAGAGCATGCTAATAGCTCTAATAAGCTTTAGCAATAAATGCTGCAAGAGAAAGCATTTAAAATCTCTCTCTATATATATTGCTTATAATAACTTCTTTCATATACACTTTAATGCAAAAAAATTTTCTTAATAAAACTTCTTTATTTTCCTGACAGTTTTGACTGTCCAGCAGTCTTCATCAGAGCTTTCTCAAACTTTATTTTTTTTTAAAAGCAGAGGAAGTTTGAGAAAGCTCTGATGAAGACTGCTGGACAGTTGAAACTGTCAGGAAAATAAAAAAAGTTTTATTAAGAAATTTTTTTTGCATTAAAGTGTATATAAAAGAAGTTATTACAAGTAATATATATGAATATATGAAGAAATGCAAAAAAATTAAAGGAGAAGAATAAGAGTATATACTTCTAATAATCTCTGTCTAGAAATTATCCCCAGACTGATTTCTAGCTATTGGCTTTCTTCACCTTTACTTGAAATTTTATATGGCTAAGTGAAAATTTGATTCTTCTTTGCACACTTTTTCAAAAACTGGTCTGATATAAAAATGGATTCATGAAAATTCTTGTTGTAATTTATATTTTGAAGTGAAGTGTTTATTATGAAATTGCAATATGATTACCTTTGTATTTATGCAGATTTGAGAATAAATAATGAATAAATTGATGTAACTTCATAACAATTCAAAATTTTCATTAAAAAATTATATTCTGAAGGCATATTTCTGCATAAAAATAAAAATAGAGTTCTGCAACCTTTCATGAGATTTATGCTTTTAATTGACCTCATTGGGGGGTCTTCAGATAATTTATTACCTTTGCTTTTGTGATTATATTTAGTGCTATTTTGAAGTTGTGCATTCATTTGATGGTAAAACCTGAAAATAAAATAATATTGCTTTATTAATTCAAAAAATCTATCAGGATGCCAGTATTGTATTGAAATGTATTTTTTTTTACAAATAAGTCATCATTGCTCGATTAGTAGTTTCTAATTCTCTCTGATGAGAATTCTTCGAGAGCTTCTGAACATTCATTCCTTTGTTCAATTTCTAAAATGAAAACATCATAAAATATTAGTTTTAAAAAAATATTTAGATTCAGATCTTATTCAAAAATATTTACTTTTGGAGGAATAAATCGAAAGAAGACAATAGCATATAGATGCAACATATAATAAGCTAAATGAGAATGCATCCATATTGATCATAGCAGATTTATTGTTATCCTTTTCCCAACTATTCATAGAATTTTAAAATTTGAAATACAGACATTCTTATACCTGCACCTTAATTGTAAATGTAGGGGATTTGAACTCAGACTTTCAAGCAACCATCAACTATCCACGCTATCTTATACTACTGATACACATGACCACACACATGTAGAAAAGATAAATAATCACCAATATATATATTTTATGCTGAACTAGAACTCATCAAATCCCCTATATTTACAATTAAGTTCCAGGTATATGAATGCCTGTATTTCAAATCTTGTACATTAAGCTGGCATTCTATCCATCACTCTTCTATGTATTTAAATGGATACTGTCCTATACATGAGGGGTCAGAGTGACTTGAAGTCAGCATTGGCATTACAACAATATTGACATCAGCATGTGATTTGGCATTCTATCATCAGATTTTCAATGGTATGGATGGCTGAAGAGTTGGAGGTTGGAGTTGATTGAAACCTGTCCATTAAAGTATAATGATTTGCCATCTTAATGTAGACTGAGCACTGATTATATATATATATATATATATATATATATATATATATATATATATATATATATATATATATATATATATATATGGGAGATGATAATATGTACTAACTGATGGGTGCTGGTTCAGCACAAAATACATATATTGGTGATTATTTATCTTTTCTACATGTGTGTGGTCATGTGTATCAATAGTAGGAGATAGTGTGGATAGTTGAAGATTTCTTAAAAGTCTGAGTTCAAATACCCTATATATATATATATAGAATTTTAAATAGAATTTAGCTAGCTTTAAGTAATCTGAATAATGGTTTGTCAGGGCATTACAAATTAAGTTAAAACAATTCTGATTTTTTTAAATATTTTAACAGCATAGTGGTAATCAACCAAAGGAAAAAACGTTGTTGTTCTTTATAAATCATACTATGTATTTCAGTTTTTTTCTATAATAAATTAAAAAATAACAAACAAACACAGTCTTCTATTATAAAAATAGCCCATTAATTTTAATATGTATACAACAAACCACATACAAACTTCTTCAACATGCAAAAATATACTCCAACATTTCGACTATATTCTTTTATAGTCTTTATTAAGAAATAACTAAAAATACATAAAAAAATAATAAATACAAATATTCTATAATACATATAAAAAATACAAATACCGCTTATGTTAAAACTCTTCTAATAAACAATCTTAATTTTTCATTACATTTGATTTTTTAAAAACCTTTCTTAAAATAATCCTATATAATCATTTAATTAAATCAACCTATTATTCTCTTTTTTCCCAAGTAACGTCCTATTCAATATAGATTTCATTTCATAATATAAATTCCTTCTTTTATAAGTCTTTCATAATATGATCTAATACATTCTAAAGGTTTATATATATATATATATGTCAAAGCGTTGACCAGGAAACAAACCCAGGTCAGCTGCTTGGAAGGCAGCTATGCTAACCACTCAGCCACCAACGCTTTAAAATCTATAATTTGCAAATTTGAAATATGACTTTTAAAAATAATTTTTGTTTGTAAATATATTTTTCTAACAAATAATTCAAATTTTCTGAAAATATAAAGAATAAAAATAAATTTGATCAAATAAAAAGTTATAAACTTAATACAACCTATTGCTAAGGATTCTCAGAGAAGTACAAACAACTACCAGGTTATCATTATTACTTTTCAGTTATTCTTTTTATAAAAAAAAATAATAATAATATAGAATTGCAAATGGTTTAATTTTGGTTAGGATGCCAAATTGTGAATAAGTGTTTAAGAATAAACTCAACATCTTTATGACAATGTTAAGGGTACCGTGCTAGTTTACTATATTACATCAGTTAACTGACACAACAATGCTTGCATGTTAACGTTATCATAATAGTTTTTGAGGGTTTCTTAATGACTTTTTAGCATAGAATTGCAAATATTTTTTTAAAATTTAAGTAGCATACAGGATTGTAAATAACTGCATATTCATATAATTAGCAAATAAATTAAACTTCATTATAGAAAAGGATGTTATGATGATGATGATAATGTGTTGTATATTATATCACTCTGCTACCATACCATGCTTAAATATTTAAAAGGTGGCCATTTTTTTACAGTCTTCTTTTGAATTCTTTTAACACAGAATTACAAATTACTCACAAATAACTAATTTGGCAACCATACAGAATTGTAAACAAATCCATATCCAAATAAAACTTTTTCATAAAAGAATAATATTAAAAATACTGTACTGTTTGATTATATATTTTTGACTTGTGACATTTTTTCTGATGTTTTGGGTTTAAAAATAAACTTGTAGTATACAATTACACATTTTTGGCTTATACATTTATATAATGTGAGAATTAATACATGTAACAAGTATTTACACTGCATACAGATAATCAATTTTGACCTGAGTTTTTAAGTATTCAACTCTTTAATTGATATATAATTATAGTTTTTGTGAATGCTTATGAACAGGCAAAACTCTCTTTATACATATTGCCACTCAATGCAAGCCAGAGTAATCAATGGATGCCAGAAGACTTGTGCATAAAATCCCCATCTAGTGCCTACTCATCCAATATCCCCAGACTAGTTTCTGGCTTGTGGCCTTCATTAATGAGGAGCCTTGGATCTGAGAGCACTGCACCTAGATCTTAGGATATAATGCAACCATTCAATAGCAATATTTTATCTCTACTTTACTACAAAACTATGAGACTTTAAATTAAAAACACTATAATATTTTCAGTCTAAGCTCATCAGCTTATATAATCATATAGGTCTGAACTCAATTCAGTACCTATACAATTTGGTGTCTTTGGTTCTTTAATAACCATAGCCACCATTATCCTACTAGGCAGGATTGGGTTTAAGCCAATAAACATCACATGATCACCATTTCTTATGCTTGCTCTTAACTGTTATTAAAACAGGCAAAACTCTCTGTATATGTATTGCCACTCAGTGCAAGCCAGAGTAATCAATGAATGCCAGAAGGTTTGTGCATAAAATCCCCATATAGTGCCTATTCATCCATTGGTTACTCTGGCTTGCATTGAGTGGCAATACATATAAAGAGAGTTTTGCCTATTTTAATAACAGTTAAGAGCAAGCATAAGAAATGACGATCATGTGATATTTATTGGCTTAAAACATTTATGAACCCATGATGAACAATCTAAAACTGCTCAGAAACAAAGACACACATATTAATGTATCCAAAAAAAACTGTGAATTTTAATAATTTCCATGTAGCTACAATGTGAATTGCTTTAATCTTCAACCCTTGATTGAATTGATTTAAATAATTCATTTGCAATCAAAAGTGATATTTATCAATAAAATGTTTTTGTTTCTTTATATAATAATATCTACACAGGCAGATGCAGTAGAAACAAACTTTTAACTTTATCAAAACGAATTTTCCACTAAAATCTTAAGTTTAATTAATAAATATGAATTTCTAAAGAACCTTATGATATAGTAGTCAAAGAATTTACCTACCATGCACCAATTAATCCCTGAATGACCTCATTCTGTATTGGTTAGTTATAGTGGTAAGTAAATTTATTTGCCATACACACAATCCAGGATATAAAACTGAGATGTGCTGAATCTTAGAAAAAAAAAATTCTTAAAAATCAGAAGCATGCTTGGACTTTTTACTTTAGATAATCTTTCTTTCATCATAATCACACTATCCAGTTTAAGTTTTAGCAATCAATAGATATCATAGTTGAATGCTTAATAAATTCATATTTAGTGCTATACTACACAGCTTATGGTTTTTATCAGTATGGAGCTATGAATCTGGAAGTAATTCACCTTGATATTTTGAATCCAATTCAGCTTTTTTGTAGACGCTATCTTTTACTTCTTTGTTTTAATGTCAAGCTATGAATCGAACTTGACAAATGTGTATTAATATTTTCAAATCAACTTGCTTGTATAAACACATAATATGAAACTAGTTAAGTATCTATAAATTACAGTGTCCTTAGCTTTTTTAGTTAGACATGCCTATAGCTATTTAAAAAACTAAGTACATCATAATAGTACATCATAATATATAAATATTGAACTGGTTACAAATCTACATAACTACAGAAGAAAGTTATCTTAGATTAAAAAATATTAATAAGCTTGTCAATTTGGGCTTATAATAGTAAAATAAAAAGATGATTGTTAGAGGAATGTGCATTATAGCCAAAAGATCCAGGTGAACTTTTTCCCAACCTAATAATCTTTACTGATGAGAACAATAAGCTGTAAACTATTCTGGAGGTATTGAATTGTATAGTAATGAATAGTGATTTGTCAAAAACTACCATATGGTATTTATGATTACTAAAGCATACCTGTGGCATAATCATGGTAAAAAAAATTCTGCCATGCCATTGTATAAGCATAACATGAAATGATGTCATCTGCTATGATTTCTTATAGATATCTAATGTATCACCAATCAAAATGATCTTGCATTATGGGTTAGTAAGCATTGTCAGGTGATTGCAAATGCGCTATAAAAACAACAACAAATTACAAAATTTTAAAATATTATCTTGAGTATTACTGGAGATATCATATTTTTACAAGTGCTGAGTTCAAGATTCACTTTCCATTTCGTGCAGTCTAACCTATCACGAATTAGCCCACAATCTTGTAACTTAGCTTCTCATTTGTCTATTATTTTTTTTAATTGTTCGCAACCTGGTAATTAATTATATTTTTATAACTAATGCTAATATATAGCTAGCAAATATGATATTCTATTGTTTATGTATATGTCATTCTTCTACGTTACATTCAAAACTATGTTCATTTAAATGATAAAACCGATGGACTTGTTTTATTGGGTGTTTGACTTTTCTTTTTCTAATATATATCTTTTTCTATGTGTGGGTGCATGCAATCTGAAAGAAAGAAAAGCATTCATTATTAGAAAAGAAAATTTTAATCCTTATTGACACTATTATTTATGGCAGTGCAATATAAAAGTTATATGAAAAATGTTAAAAAAAAATAAGAATTTGAATGTCATTGTTAACAAAGCTTTTGTTAGAATTGCATAAGCAAAGCATTCTAAATTAAGGATTTATCATATTCAAGCCAATTATTGATTATTGCCAGTAGCTGGTATAGTTTATGCATCCAAATATACCAACTGTAAATTTTAAGGTTAGCATTTTTATTCTAATAATCCTTGGATGACTACAGTGCAATGGATTAAACAGTTTTCTACAGCATCCATATGGTGTAATGTCTCTAATCATCATAATGTGCATCAACATTCAATTGGTGGCAGTTCTGCATATTCAGCACTTAGTTAACAATCTTATCACATGACTATTAAATGATTCAAGTTTACACATTGGATATATATATATTGTGCCAGACAGATCTGCCGAATGAAGTATACTTACACATATATATGTTTTGCTGGTTTCAAACTTCTTCATAATACATTTATAATCTTATAAATGTTACGAGAACGAACCGGCACGTTTGAGCAAAATGGGAGATATTATTGATAGCTTTAACTATCAACAATGGCCCACCTTGGCTGCTAGATTCAAACCCCTACTATCCAAACACTTTATTTGTTTCGGAGTAAACTCCGGGCACCAGCTATCTATTCAGAAGAATAAACAACATATTTGGTCAGTAGGCTCATAATCCAGCGCTCGAAACGATCCCAAAAACTAGCTCAGTCTAATGTTAATTAATAATAAAATATAGGAAAAAAGAATTGGTAAAAAGAGATTGATAAAAAGAATTTGATAAAAAAAATTGACCGACAAATAAAGTTTAAGTGTAAAGACAATTTATTTTAACTAGCATCAATTATACTAAATTTAAATAACTTTATAATTTTTAACTAACATAATATTGGTATTTTTGTCACACACATTTTAAATTAACACAATATAATATCTTATGAAAAAGCAAAAATAATCTTTTGACATTTAAATTATCTAACATTCACAAACATGCACATCAATAGTTCATTTTATGCATGCTTATAAAGTTCAAATTACTTGTCTCTGTAGGATTTGCGAATTACAGCAGTGGCTACTACATATAAACGCGAATAATAAAATGTTTTACCTAGGATTTTTGGAATGTGGATGTAGAACTTCATTTTCTTTAATTGCTGCTTTAGGTGAGAATATTTCCAGCCGGCTGGGACATTTTCTTGAGGAGTTTTATTATTCTTCATGATTATTATTTCTGGAGACAGTTGAATATTGACAGAGGATTTCTGAGCTGTTATTTAGACATTATTTCACGAGCAGGTTTTGCTGATCTTGTTGGACAAAGGGCTGAAATCAGAGCATATATTCTGAAAGCTCCTCAGCACTGCATTTCTGTTTCTGGATTCATAATATGAATTGCACTGTTATCTCTGGTGAAACAAGACTGACACTAGACAAACTAAAAACTAGGCTGAAACCTGGATGTCCAATGAAAATCTACCTATTTATGTATGCAAATTGTTTTTGCATTAATGTCCACTGGCAATAAATGTTGTCGAAATTTCTTTAATAACTAATCCTTTGACAACGTGTTTTTGAAGATTGTTTAATTAGTAGTAGCCATGACAAAATGTGTTGTTTTTATATCTTTAATTAGTAGCCCACTGCTGTGTTTTTAAATATATTTCATTTCAATATTTATTTTCATGTGTCATTTCAATATTTATTTTCATGTGTTTTTCAATATGATTCTAACACACATTTATTATATATCTTATTAACAAGCTAACATTTATTTTTATTTACCATCGCACATGTATGCGCACTTATTCTAATAAACTGGAATGAAAAGAGATTTATATTTTAACTTTTAATTTATAATAATAACACTTTAACTTTTATAAAACTTTTAGTTTAACTTTTCTAACCAAGACTCCCCCTCCCCCCTTTTAATCAATTATTTTCTAACTTTTATTTCAAACTCTTTTATGAAAATAAACTGTAATAAAATTCTTAAACTTTTAAATATGTTTTCTTTTACGAAGAATTATTCTAATAATTTTTTTAGATAAATTAGTATGTGCCAATTTCAATATTGGTACAATATATATATATATAAACAAAAAAAGACTTATAAATCCAAGAAATAATATTATATTTCAACCAGAGGACTGGTTTTCATCAGAAAGGAAAAAATACACAGTAAAATGGCAATAATCAAAAATTACAGATTTGATAAAAGATTATAAAAGATTATAAATTTAACAAACCCTCCCTAATTGGTCACAAAATCTAACACAGAATATCTACCCAATCAATGACAAAATTCAAACAAACAAAACAAAAAACACTACATTTACTACTAATCAAGCTTAAATTCTATTTAAATTGAAATAAAAATAAATAAATAAATAAGTAAATAAATAAAAAAATAAATAAAAAATCCAAAATTAAAATATACATATGTGCATACATACAAAAAATAGACTATGGTCACATACAGAAAAATATCTGTGCTCACATTAATATTCATTAAAAACTAAAATACTTATACATTTTAATCAAAAATTATAGTTAGTGCAAAATACAATAATTTATAATAATTAATTATTTATCTATATACCAATTAAACACAGATATTAAACATCCATATAACCAATCTTTACATAAAAAAATCTCTTCTTTTTCACATAAAAAACTTTCACATAAAAAAACTCACATATAAAAATCCTTTAGGAGACCAGGTAACCCAGAGATGTAATAGTTCCAATGTTCAAATTCAATCCATGTGGTTCTAAGGTCTTGAATTTAAAAATAAAAAAACTCTCCTTTTGTTTCCTCTCCCTTGTAGAAGAAAAACCTTTCCGAAGAATTACTACTCTTAAATCATCAATTGAATGATTCAGTAAATTAAAGTGTTTTGAAACCGGTCTATCTTCATTCTTATGCAAAATGTCAAATCTATGATTAGTCATTCTGACATGTAAACTATTTGCTGACTCACCTATATACTGGCTTAAACATCTACTACACGCTATCAAATATATCAAATTAACACTTTTACATGTAACATAATTAGGAATATACCATTTAAAATTACGATTCTTAGTACTAAAGACTACTTTTGTCACAACAATATGTTTACATGTAAAACATCTTTTATCCTCACATGGAGAACATCCTTTTTCCTGTACAGAACTACTAATAAAATTTGTTTTGACAAGTATATCTCTAAGTGATCTATGTTTTCGATATACAACCTTAGGTGGATCAGAAAAAAATAGATTTTAAATAATCTGTGGAGTGTAATATGTTAAAATGTTTCGCCAATATCCGGGTAATATTAGGTAAATCGCTATTAAAAGTAAGAACCAATGGTGGAACATCTAATTGTTTTTTACTCTTTTTAGATAAAAGAAGTTTCTTTCTATCAATTAAAGAAGATCTCCTTACTGCATTATCCAACAATGTCTTAGGATACCTCATATTGACCAATCTATTATATAAAATACTATTATTTTGTTGAAGAAATTTCTCATCATTACAAATCCTCTTCATTCTTAAAAATTGACTATAAGGAATATTAGCTTTTAAATGTTTAGGATGGTTACTACAAAAATGTAGATAGCGGTTATTATCAGTTAGTTTCCTATATACAGTAGAAGTAAGAACTCTATCAGTGTAAATAACTTCAACATCAAGAAAATGAGCAATTGATTTTGAAAAGTTCATTGTGAAATTAATATTATTATTAAAATTATTTAAATAACTTAAAAAAATATGAAGTTCAACTTCATTATGTGGCCATATCATGAAAATGTCATCTATATATCTAAGCCAAGTATGAGGTTTCAGCCTAGCATTATCAAGTATAGAGGATTCTAGTTTTGACATAATAATATTCGCATAACTTGGTGCCATCTTTGTATCCATTGCAGTACCTTGTTTTTGCAAATAGTATCTAAAATCAAAAGTAAAAAAATTATTTCTTAAAACCAAATATATTAATTCAACCATAGTAGTAATAAGACCATGATCATACTTTCTATCTTGTAAAGCACATTTAATAGCCTCAACTCCATCATCATGAGGTATGTTTGTGTATAATGATATAATATCCAAAGTAACCAAAAAACAATCATCTGGTAATTCAGATTTAATATTTTCTAACGCACAAAGAAAATGAGTAGTATCTTTAACATAAGAATTAAATGATAACATAAGAATTAAATATAACATAAGAATTAAATATTTGATATACATATGTTGTTTTAATTTGGCATGATAGCTTGATGATGAAACAGAGAGGTCAATGATGACTGTGAGAAGGAATATGCATTAGATCCAGAATAATCCAGTTAAGACAGCTGCCAATTTTAAAACTCCTCACTGATGGAAGTCATTAACCCAGAAAATATTCTGGGGGATGTGGACAAAAAGCACTGGACAGGAATGAGTTTAAATATATATAGAAGTAAATGGAACATTGGGTGTGAGTTAATTTATGATAATAGTAAGGAAAGTAGTTTATTGTTTAAGGCTCGAACGGGATCTTTAGAAACAAGGGAATATACACGTAAATGGAAAAATATGGGTGATTTAGTCTGCAAGTTGTGTAAGGAAGGCATAGAAAATATTAGGCATCTGTTACTTCAATGTAAATGCTTGGAAGCAGAAAGGGTACAAATAATGAAGTTATGGAAGATTAAATATGAACAAAGTGATTATACAGAAAGTGAGTTATTGGGTTTTATGCTAGGTTTGGGATCAGATAAGGGGGATTTAGATATGAACGTCATAGAGTTGACAAAGATTATGTTGTGGAAATGGGATGGAGCAGATTATGGGAAAACTTAGGGGGTACAATGGAAAGGGAAGGTAAAGTGGCTAACAGGTTTCTCTGGGCATAGCTGCTGAGAGATTCCTGACCCCGTTTAAGGAGAAGTCACACTGCATCACATCACATCACATAAACATTACTACCTGGTATTTATTAGTTACTAAAGCTTACAATAGGTGGCATAACTGTGATGAAAGTAAGAGAATATGCTATTAAGAATTTTACTCAGCATGAATCCATTTTAGGAGTTTTTGATAAATGATAATGGCATACCATAGAACAATAGACAGCAGTTAGATAAACACTCCGATTAAAGTGTCAATATTCTGAGAGTCCTTTAATCCAACATTTTGTAATTTAAAAATGATATGCAAAACATTAGACATACTTTAGTATGAGAGATGGTGAACAGTGAAAGATTTTTGATGAAAATATGCTTTAGATTGATTTGTGGTCACTTTTAAGGACATTTTAAAAATATTTGATATTAAAACTAATATCTCTATATAAAAATGAGTATAGTTTTTTTAAATTTTTGTAAGAGCTTTTGAAGTATATGCAATAGAAAGATCAACTATGATATCATTTGAAAGACCCAGAATAGTACCATCCTAATTGATAATGCTCTACAAATAAGTTCCAGTAATAAACCTGCTGATTTTACTGCAGTAGTCTTTCAAGATCATAATATGACTATATTTTAAGCCATGGCTTATTTATATATCAAACCCATATTGATATTTTATATATGCAGTGGTTATTCCACTTGTTTTATACTTTAGAAATTCTCATACCAAGTAAAACATCTGAGAAATTACTTATTTTTATTATTTACAGAATGCTAGGGATATTTTTCACTTTGTTAAATATTACATTAATTCTTTAGTAATTTAATACACTGTAGAGGCTTACACACCTGCACGTATAATGTAATATATAAGATGATTGTTTCATTTATCTTTCAACATGTGTGTAATCAGGTGGGTCAGCAATATGAGTTGGCATGGAATGTAAAGGTCTGAATTCCAGTCCCTTATATATTACATTATATGTGCAGGTGTGTGCAAGCATGCATGGTGTATAAATTTACATATTAAAACATAGCGTGTTAAAGGTCTGCCCATCCCTCACATATGTATGTAAATGGATTATTCTCCAGTACATGAGGAATCAGAATGACTAATATCGACATGGGTAGGATGACAACTCTGGCACTTACTGAGGATTTGAATGTTCCATCATCAGATTTTCAATAAAATGGATGGCTGAGAAATTGTGGGTTGGAGTAGTTTGAAGCCTGTCCATTAACGTACGAAGATTTGCAATCTTAATATAAAGCCGAGCACTGATTGTATATATGTATGGAGATGGTAATCTGGGCCAACTGATGAGTTCTGGTTTAGCACAAAATGTGTATATTGGTAATTATTTATCTTTTCAGCATGTGTGTAATCAGGTGGGTCAGCAATATGAGATAGCATGGAGAGTTGAGGGTTGTGTGAAAGTCTGAGTTCGAGTCTCTTATATATTAATTATTTTATATATTAATTATTTAGTAAAAATATTATTCAGACTGATTTTGACTAAATCTTTAATTCAAATAAAAGGGATTCAATAAATTATAGAAACAAAAAAGATAATCAGTTTTAAGTTTAAAATGAAGCACGAATTGGAAGAGATTATTAGATTAAAGAAGTTGTATTGTTAGAACTTCAAATTTCTGAAATAATATAGAAAAGACGTATGGCTTATTTCTCACAAGTTAATAAGAAGTTCAAGTGCAGGCCAGTGAGTGCCAAAATCGATCCTGGGATTTCCCCAATCTCCAAGTCAGGTGTTCTACTGACTGCCCCAAACCATGCATGATTCTGAAGTAATAATTACAATGGGTGTACATAAGAAAATATTAGAAACTGATATCAAAGAATAAATGATTTATTTGTATAAAAACCATCCTACCCTAACAGTTACAGTGGTCATACATCAAGATGAATTAAAAACTAACATCAAAAGGTGAAGGATCTAGAATACTCTATACAGTGGTAGTCAACCTGGTCCCTATCACCCACTAGTGGGTGTTCCACCCTTCATGGTGGGAAGTAGGGGTTTTGTCCAACACTGAAGCACTTTCTTTTTTTTAATTTAATTGACTTTTTAAAAAAAAATTCATAGAGATTTATATGCTTTAGCTTGCTGTAACTCTGCTTTATAAATTTTATAAAGTTACTTCCCTATTTTATAAATCATCTTTGTGGTTAGAACATTTTACTACTAATAGAGATACAAAAGTGAGTGGTAGGTATAAAAAGGTTGACTACTCCTGCTCTATACGATGGATATATATATCAAAATAAATTAGCAACGGTCATAAAAAATGAATAATCTAAAATACTCTATATCAAAAAATGAATTTATAGAATACTACTTTAAAAAGTATTAAAAATATTGTATCTGAAGTAATAATTAAAATGGATATATATATGAAAATGGATTAGAAATTGTTATCAAAAAGAGGAATGATTTAGAATACTCTATAAAAAGAATAGAAAAATGAGGAATGATTTAGAATACTCTATAAAAAGAATAGAAAAATATTTGCAAACGTGTAAAAGTGAAAATAGAAATAAAATATAAAAAAAATTGTACCGTGATTGTAAGCTATAATCAAATTTTATTCAGCTTTTATTAGTAAAGATGGATAGAACTATTTATTTCATAAATCAATAAGGTGAAGAATAGTATTAAAATCGGAAAAAAAGTATGCATCAGAATTTATTTTCTAATATCTAATAGGATTCTGGACATTAATTTGAGTAAAAATATTATTTGATGTATTTTATTTGATATAAAATATTGTCTTAAACATATGATATAGTTGCATATATGTTGGGCTACATCCATCATCTAATATTAAGTACTGAATATCTTTAAAATTTTTTATTTAAAGTTCCCAATTACATTCAATTGTTATTATAAATTTATTTAACGCACATTGAGCACATTGATTAAGTAAGTAATATTTACTAAGGCAATAAACCTAAAGCATGTGCGGTTGAAAATGCGAAGGTAGGGACCTCTACAGTGGTTAAGACCTGTAAAGGTCCCTACCTTCACATTTTCAACTGCACATGGTTTAGGTTTATTGCCTTAGTAAATATTCAATTGTTAGTAAATAGCTCACAAATTAGTATGTATACAATGTTTCAGGTAATATTTTTTCCTCTTTTCTTCAGGTGTTGCTGGCCTGACCAGTGACAGTACTACCATGGGAATCAAACCTGAATCTTTAGATTTTTGAATATTGACTAAGGTAACATTTTAACCAAATGAGTCATTCTGTCTTGGTTAAATCAGCAACGCATGAAGAAGAAAGGAGAATAATACCAGATGAAATTATGTATATGCTAACCTGTTTGCGATTATTAACAGTCGAATGTAATTGGAAAATTTACATAAGTTATTGTTTTTGTAAAGACATTCAATGCTTAATATTAGATGATAGAAATAGTTCAACACATAAATACAACTAAAATACCATAACCACAAACCTTCAGAAAAATAATATGATACAGTTGATGTTGACTTTACAAAAACATAACCAACAATAAAAGTTAAAAAAAGGGTGAGAGAACCGAGGACACTGCTCCAGAATTAATTAAAACTATTTTACTTGTTTGCTATGCTTGTGAAAATCTTTTTTGTAACAAAATGTTAAATAGTCTCTAAAAATTAAATGAATTTTTTATGTGTCATTGTTTTTATCATCACTGCTTACTTTTAACAGAATCTTTATTGATGCAAAATGCATTTACATATTTTAAATCTAAATTCAGTTTAACTACCTTCACACCACAATGATTACAATTTATTCACAGACCAGTTCAAAGCCCACACTCATGACACCACAATCAGAAAGTCCTGGAATTTATCTCCAACATTATTTTGTCACTGTGATAGGCCTTGAACTCTTAACCCTCCACTAGTATCAACATTGCTGTTCTATTGAGTTTAAAGCTTGATTAGACTCTATGTGACCTGGTGGGGCAATTGCTTCATCTTTATTTTTAATTTTTCCAATTTTATTGTAAAATATTGAATCCAATCTGCCAGACAACTGATTAACATATA
Organism: Epiperipatus broadwayi; assembly: GCA_028023455.1. Classification (NCBI taxonomy): domain Eukaryota; kingdom Metazoa; phylum Onychophora; class Udeonychophora; order Euonychophora; family Peripatidae; genus Epiperipatus; species Epiperipatus broadwayi. Next base: position 45,532 of record JAQFVV010007671.1, read on the forward strand.
GGTGACATTTTATACACTAAAGAGTGAATGTTAAAAAGATTGCTATTCCAATTAATGGGAAAAGACCTTTTTCCAAGCCTTCGAATAAAGCAGCAAAGGAGGAAAGTTTGAATTTTTTTTTCCCATGTGTCAGGCAGTCGCGTTGACCAAGTTTGTGCTTTCTTCAATGATGTATCTATAAATATCAAGTATCGGACAATGTAGTAAAGTATGTAGGATAGTTTCGCTATCCCGATGACAAAGGGGGCAGATTGGGTCAATATTTATCTGCATAGAAATACATATAATAAGTGAGCACTTGTTAGTAACACTTTTTTGTTAATAATAATACTAATAAAATTTTATTCATAAAATATTAAAAAAAGAACTGCCACTATTAATAATATAACACTTTAGTTTTATTTGACATTGAATGTTTCAATTAGATAATAAAAAATATTTTATAGATTAAATGGGTTTCCTTATACTTGTTTAAATTGTTTGATCGTTTTAAAACTTCAACAGATTGTCATACATTTTAAATCATAACTTTCGAATCTCACTAACAAGTTAGAGATGACAATTGGGCTTATATTTAGTCAAATAAAAATTAATTGTTATTTTTTTATAATTCTATAGTTATTTATAATCGACTTTCTATTTTTTTTTAATATAAAATTTTTTTTAATTGCTTGCTTTAAAAAAAAAGATATGAAAAAGAATGATGCGTTATTTAAGAGAGATGCTAAAAAGGTCTTTCTTAATGACGCATTATAAATTAGCCATGAAAATTAATGAGTAATAAAAAATTAAATATTTAAAGTGGCTGAACCCAGTATATTTTTTGCATTCCACCCCACCCCCTTCATTTATGACTACCATTATTAATTTTTATATTTTCAATAGAACATTGCTTTTTCAAATACTGTATGTGGTTAACCAAATCATTAAATATCTAAGCTGCTGCCACCTATTGATAAAAAATACTATGGCTAATTAACTCGTATCTTTTAATGTAGTGGTAGAGTGCTGATATTTGAGTTAAATTTTTTAAATATAAAATACCAGCTAAATAATAATTAGTTTGATCAATGAAATAAAACTGATGTATTCACTGTCACTTCGATACTTTAATATCACATGATCTCTTAAGCAACTGACCATGTGATTATATAAAATGTCTATTCTTAAATGCATTGGGTGCTATGTTAGCATGATCTCCCAAGAAACTGACCAAGTGATTATGCTCACATGACCTCCCAAGCAACTGACTTATTATATATAATTTCTGTTCTTAGTGATTGGGTGTTATATTATGTACTTAGGATGTTAGCGTTGTCATATTTATTTAAAAATAAACAAAATACAGTATAAAAATAGACAATCATATATATTTAAAAATTTCAATATAATAAAAGTTAATTCTCAGGATTAATTACATTTTTCTTTGTTATATATATATATTTTTTCTTATCTATAAAATTTTGAAATACCAGGCACTCTTATACCTGAAACCCAATTGTAAATATAGGGGATTTGAACTCAGACTTTCAAGTCACTTCAACCATCCACACTATCTCAAACTACTGATACACATGATCTCCAACTCTTCCGCCATCCACATTATTGAAAATCTGATGATAGAATTCCCAAATCCCATGCTGATGCCAATATTGTTATCTATGAAAAGAAAAGTGTTTTCTGTGGGCAAAATAATGCAAAACAATTAGAAAAGTTCAAAATGAATCCAATATTTATTGAAGTCATGTGACGGATGATGTTGATTTTCATCATCTAATATTTATTGTTTTAGAAAAATTAAAACTTTATTTAAATTTCTAAAAAACATTCAGTTATAATAATAGTATCAGATTTCATGTATAACACATTTTTTCCACATGCTTTTGGTCTGTTTGGTGATCTATTAGCATAGGAATAAAACCAGGAAATTGTAGATTGATGAATAGGGAATTTAAGATAATGCCTTGCTAAAGGCAACAGTCAATGGAAATTTTTAATATTTATCTATGAGGTTCTTCTTGATTTCTTTACTTTTTTCTTAAGGACGATATTAACGTGTGTTATCCGAACATGAATTAGCACACTAAGTTGACTTAAAGAATTATTTTCCATTTCCATAGACACAACATCTTTAAATTTTATTTCTACTTTTCCTCTGTCTAATATTTTTGTTTTTCTTGATGAAACATATATTCTTTGGTTCATATTAATCTTCCAGCTTAGAAACCTCTGTTTTTTCCTTTCTAATCACCATTTCTGATCTTTAATCATTTTGCAAAGGGTTGACTGTTTTCACCAATATATATCTACCATATCCACATTGTATTTTGTAAATGCAGTTTTGTATTTCAGTATTTCGAGTTTAGATTTCATAGTGGTTGGGATTTCTATAGGGTGCTGTGATTTTAGAAAGATGTTCTAATGTTATATTGATTGCAGATTTTCTTTAGTTTGTATGGTATCCTTATTGTTTCTTTAAAACAGTTTGGCTATTATTTACAAATAATTTCTTGAAGTCATTTTAGAATACTGCAGCAGTAGAAGTAATAGTAACAGTGGGAGTAATAGTATTACCTGTAGTTGCACTAGTAGTAATAGTAGTAGTAACAATAATAATAGTGATGATGATGATAACAACAAAAACAATAGTAACAACAACAATAACAACAACAACAACAACAATTATTATTATTATTATTATTATTATTATTATTATTATTATACATTGTTTCATACAATCTGGTATTCTTATATTTAATTATTTAGATTATTTAATTAAATGAATCAAATATCATTTCATTTAGTTTGGATAATGAACATTTTATTTTATAGTTATGTTAAACATGGATGTGTGAGCATATAATGATTAATGCAGTGTTAATATTAAAACTTTTTAATCAGGATTTTAAAGCTAAACAACTTTATCAAAAACAGATTAAAATATTTTTAACAAAGTTGTTCTGCACCTAAAATGTGGATGATCAACTTTAAATATAAAACCATATTCATCACTAGGGCCCACACATTTATGTGGAATAACATTTTAGTTTGACTACTGTTTAATTATTATATTTATAAATAGTTTATTATTTATTATTGAAGAATAACTGATTTAAATTTTTTATAAATATTTCCTAAATAGGCCTCTTTTGAAAGAATAGCTCAGTTGGTTAGAGTGTTTGCCTTATCCTTTACCCTGCTGATTAATTTTATTGGCTGAGTGAGGTAAAAGTCTAAAGTTTTAATTGATCAATTCACAAACTCAACCATAAAAATATATTAATCTTTTAATATTATATTCATTTTAAATTTGTTTGTAAAAAGTATATTAATAATTTGGCAGGTTATGACAGTGATTGAGAGTTTTTTCAAAAATAATTTTTTATTTATAATTATAAAAATATTCAATAGTGGCAAATCTAAAATGAACGTTAGTAACCAACTAAAAAGTATTGCTGACGTCAGTGATTTCTTTCTCAATTTTACGTTGTAGAAAAGTAAATAATTTTTACTAAAATCTTAAATATTTTTCTAAAATAATTTTATTTTTATCATATTTTATCAAAATAATTAATAATATATCACAAAATACTTTTAAAATGGTTTAAAACATTCGTTTATCACTTTCGAAATGAAATAAAAGAAATTGTAGTGGTGAAAATTATTGATAAGCAGTTTTCTTTGTCCTCAATAGTTGAGAGCCAATCAATACTTAGAATGGACTGCCTACTCCCTTTGTTAGACCTTCAATGTCAGTTTTATTGATTTTTTTACTTGTAAAATAATTCAAGAGAGGGCAGCATCTTACAGAACTTTTTATAACCTTTCAAATGATGGTAAAATCTTTACCGTAGCATTAAAATGACTGAATTTGAGCGACTTGAAGCCGACTCCGGTTTTGATCAGAGAACCCTGTCAAAAAGTTAAATTCAATATTCAAGAAACTAAAGGTGTGAGTTCAACTGCTAAATGAATATTCTCACTGTCCATACAGGCGAGCAACACCTAAAGAAGAGTATGTGTTACTTACTACTAACAAGTTGTTTGTATTTGGAAAATTTAAATAATGTTTAAAATTTTCTATACATTCAACATTCACTCATAGATGATGTAAATAGTCCAACATATCACATCTAAAAAGGGATAGCTGTTACAAACAAACCTCACATTTGAATTGAAAATGAAAGATGTAAATTGTTTTTTTTGTGACTGTAGTTTATCTATAGTAATCATTTCTGGAAATACTTTGTATGGTTTAGTGCAGTAATATGGTTCTGAACTCTTGAGCTTAAGGTTCTTGGATTGATGTCAGATCTGGAGCTTTCATCACACAAACATCTTATAAACTCCTAAGCAATAAAGCCATTTAATTATTTATTTCTAGAAATTTTATTATAAATTTTAAAGAATTATACGATTATTTGAAAATCATGTTAAAAGCATCTATCATAATACTTTTTCTACAATATTTGTTTTTAAACATTTATTTTTATAGTGCTATGTTCTATAAATTGTAATACATTAAAGAGCAGCCTTTTCAAGCTATTGTGCATGCGCTTTTTATGAGTGTTAATAATAAATAAATAAAGTGAGTGGTCTATCCTCATGCTTTCATTTCAAGTACTTAAGATTTGCCCATATATAAGCATTTGGGTTGGAAAGAATAAATGGATTCATTTTATTCTTTCATAAATACTATATCTTGTGTTGGGAATGAAAGTATTCATTTATTATTAACACTTGCATGCCCAATAGCTTGAAAAGGCTGATCTTTAATGTATTATAATATTTGTTTTTGTAAAACACAAAACCTACATACAAATTGACTTGTGGAAAACATATAATAATTTTCAACATATATAAATAAGTAATATCCAATGCTGCAGCAATTAAAATCCCTGTATTTAAAAATGAATTTTAATATTAATAAATCTTCTACCTATAATAAAGGCAACAATTTCATTAATAATTATCAAAATAATTACATTATGATCATAAATCTACCTGGGCAATCAGGCCCATGACATCAGCATCCACCACAACTGCCTCTGAACAACATATTTTATAGGCAACACAAGAGGGTCCCTTGCAATATTATTATCTTTACAAAACCCCTTACTCTCTATTTACCTATATACTCACCTCTCTATTTCTTGATTTATAATGTGTGTAGTTTAAGATCTATGCTGCTATTGAAAAAATACTAAATATGATGAAATAATCAGTAAATGACATTAATTCATATAATTTAGAAATTGATGATGGTGATATTTATGTAAATTATGCATGAATAACAAAGTCATAGATGCAATAATGGTCATTATGGGATTCCATAAATTAATGAGCATTCTAGGTCTGTATAAAACAAAAAAAGAAAGGAAAACATTTTTTCTCATAGTCCAGGGTAATTGTAACCTTCTATTTCTCTGCCAAAATAGAGGAAGAGAAATACTGATCTTTTTTTGTAAATGATTGGTTTATTTGATATAAGATGGTATGTGTTTAAACCCTTGCAAATAGATTGATGATTGAGCACAAGATTTAGTAAATAATTTGTCAGAAGGAAATCTGTTTTTTATTCTTAAGTCCAATAATATTAACACAAACACTTTCATATTATATTTTGTTTTAAAATTTGAATTCAGTTATTCAGTATTAGAACTGATTACTTATACAGTATTTTTTCATCCTATTCCTTGGTTTGGGGAAAATGGCTTAGTTACTATTGTAATATTTTGAGCAGTAATAACTGAGAAAAAGGCACTACTATTATTTACAAAGTAATACAAAGTTCCCACTATTGGTAATTAATTTTTTAAAAAATATTTGATTCCTTCTATTTATATATCAGTATAAAGTTCAAAGTTATCATTAGCAGAAAAAACAATTATTAGAAAGCATAACATTTTCAGCATGAAAACTGCTGTACATTTTAGGAAAATTGTGTGTTTTTTCCTTTTTGTATGATAATGTAATACAATTATTACTAATTTAAGGAAGGAGTTATTATTCTGTTTATAAAAGGATTAAAGAATTTAGCAAAGAAAAGATGATCAATAACAGACATTGAAATTCTAGATGAAATGCATATTGATTTCAATTGTAAACAAATATAAAGTTAGGGAACGATAGTTAGTCAGATTAAGATGATCATTAGTTGTTGGTGATGAATAAATAAATATATTATTGCTTTTATTTAGAAAATATTTAAATCACGACAGATTTTCAATAATTGGAATATGAATGTGTGATAATCATCAGTGGTTTAATGGAATAGTAAAGTATTAATCTCAAGAACTAAAGGTTTCTAAGCTGGAGCACAACTCAGTCACTTTCAATGTTTAAACATCACATGACCTCCTGAGTAACAAACCATTCAATATTTTCTTTTGTTTAAGTAAGTAATAGAAAAGATAAATTACAGACTTCTCAGTTTGCTATGCATTTATTGCAGATGTTTTTGCAAATTTTCTGATAAAATTTTACATAGATTTTTCCAAAAAGGTGGATTTGTTTAATCAAAAAGGCAAGCTGGATTTAGAAAGGATTAAGTGGAAAATTAAAAATAATATCTATAGCCTCAGCTACAGAGGCCATTTTTAAAGTAACAATAATTTAAGCCATTGTAAATTTTCCATTATTAACTGCCAACCACTATGTGCCACTATTTCATACTGGTATTTAAATTTGTTAGCTGTTAATTTAAAACATACATACCAAGGAGTTGTGTGGAATTATATATTTTCTTAGTATATTTACATGAACAGAATTATTTGTAGAATATATTCTACATAGTTTAGTTTTTAGTATACTTATTGTGTGCTGTGTCTGATATTGGAATGTAATATTAGTGTAACAAATTTAAACCTGTACTGAATTTTAACCATAAAGTAAATGTTATTTTTCTTTCTAAAATATTTGCATTTTTAGTAATCACCAGTCTTAATGAAAATGTCATGGAGTCTTGGCTATTCTGAAATGAAATTACTAAATTCAAGATTTAAAAAAATGTGAAAGAATTTTTAGATGGTAATAATGAATTAAATACTATCAAAGAAGGTGATTTGCATGACATAAAGAGAATAATATTAACTGGCCAAATGTTTAGCTATACGTCACTAGCAAAGAAGAGATGAAGGTTCAAACTGAATGATCTGAAAGTTCAACTAAGACATTACTTGCCATGATTGAAAAAACAATAGGAAGAATAAAGAAAACCATTAAGCAAATGTTTATAGACAAAAAACACTTAACTATTGCGATCATACAACATTAAAAAAAAGCTTCAATGCATATCAAGAAGGTCATAAACCAATTTGTCTTGAAGACATTAAAAATTGTGTCAAAATCATGTAATCAATGAATAACAATAACAGTGTCATCTTGTAAAAAGTATACAATCTTACATATTTTTTAAATCCCTTTTATAAAACACAGAAATGTTAATTCACTTTTGTTAATACAATTATATATACTGGCCATTTTATTGGATACTGCCTAATTAATTACTTGGCGATATGTGCTACTAACATTTAGTAAGACTGTATAATTTTATAGGTTATAGTATTTGAGGCTAAATTTAATTTTTTGTGTGCATGTGTGTAATTCTGATGATGAAGGTCCTTATCTTCTAGTGCGAGTGGAAGAGTGGAGTTACCCTTAGTTATTATCCTGAAATAGTTAAGTGAAAAAGATAATCATTCTTTAAATTTAAAACTAGTTCAACAATAAAAAAATTATTTGTTTATTAAAAATATATATTTCTCTAAATATTGAATGGATTTCAGTATTCAAGGCAATTTCCATTTAATTTTTTGTGGGAAAAAATGAAAAAATAAATTAATTCTGTTAATTCAAATCTAAAAAGAATTCCACTGGTATCACTTCCTCGTGTTTCTTTCAGCTCTGAACATTAGTAGTAACTCTTAATATTATAAATAAATTTCAATTATGAAAAAAAAAAATTGATTGGAGTTGGAAACTTATTGCAGTAAATAATCTACAGCTAATTTGATATTTCAAATACCAAAAATGTTTACAATAAAAAATGTACATATTTAAATAATAAATGTTGTTCCTTGATCTTCAATCCCTCCCAAAAATACTTATCTAATGACAATTGTCTTATTAAAAAAAAACCTAACTTTTTTTTTCCATATGTCACAGCATCGGCCAGGAGGCGAACTCGCAACAACCGCCTGCAACCAACTGTTTGCTTGCAAGGCTGCTGTGCTAACCTCTCGGCTAACAATGCTGACTAAAAAACTAATTATAACTGGTTTATAAAAACATTAACTATTTACTTGTAATACACACATGTTGAAAGTAATGGGTAATAGTCTCATAATCAACTGATGAGTAACGTTTATTTGATGACCAAAGTTAGCTGATTGGCTGATTCTGCTTGCAAATTGATCAGTTAAACTATTTAAATATTTTTAGGAGTCTTTAAAAAAATGGTACTTGTGAGTTTTCATGTAAACCAAGATGGAATCCCATATTTTTGCTAAATGTACAGTTTTGAAGGCTTATAGTCTAATAAAGATATGTTAATAGTTAAATTAAAACAAAATTAATAAATCAATTTTTCAAGTTTAAAAAAAGAATAAATTCCAATAAATTTCATTAAAAAGTTTTATTTCAAATTTTTTTTCTTATATTATAACTTGGCAAGGATGAGGTACTCTTAACATGGTCGTACTTTGGTTCAATTCAGCATGTTTTTTTTTCCAGCAGTTTTTTGGTAAATATTCATGATGATAAAAAAATTAAAACCTTCCTGTCACAGAATGTGATGCAATGAACTATTTTCAAAGATACAGGATCCAGCCCTCTTGAAAAGTGTGTGTTAATGGTCACAATATGATTGCACGCTGTCGACATGAATAAAATTTAAATATTGTATTTATATTTTTTGTTTATTTTTCTGTTAATAAGTTAATCCAGAAAAAAAAAGAAAGTAAACTGTAAATATAGTAAATCAATTTTTCCACAATCAAATACATTTCGTACCAGGTATGTTTTTTGTAAACATTTTTTGGGAGGTTCTGAAACTATTGGTTTACTTGAAAACTCATAAATACCAAAAAAGATCATTCATTTTTCAATTTAGCATTATGCAGCTTCAGTATAACAAGACTGTTCAACTTTAACTAATGCAAAGACTGCATTAAATATTTTTTTAATACAAGGACCACGTTAAAAATAATAAATACAGTATGTTTAGTAATGGAGAGCGTTACTATTTGTTTAGCAGGCACTTCAAAAATATCATAAAAAAGAAAAGTCATAGAGTTTATAAAAGTTTTTATTGAAAAAGTAATTGTCATTACTTTAGAAAGAGCTTTGTGATACAATTAAAATACATAAGTATTCAATTCAAGTTATTTAATTTTTTTCACTTGAAAAAATCAAAACCTCTGTGCAGGTTGTACAAACACTCACCACAATCCATAATTTGGACACTCTGGTTATAATATAAGGTGTTATTAATTAATATTTCTTTTTAACATATAATATGCATTTTTTTAAATTCTATTTTAGAATGATTTACCATAATATTAAAATATTTAATCGCTAAAAACTATTGTGATTATTTTATACTTTAAAATCTATTTGGCTTTTGATTTGGTAAATAAAAAGCTCGTGTACTTTATTGAAAATAACTGGTTAATAAAGTAAATAACCAGATGATAATTAGTATCTACTCTATCTAAGTGAATGGTTTACTGCTCAAGAGAACTTAAAATGTTTGGGGTGCAGAAGTGGGCTGTAAACTACAGATCTTGAGCCTCAAAGTTTACCATTCTACAATTGCACATACTGTGGAACCACGAATTATGTTTCATTTTGTTCCAAGCTTCCCTCACTTTCAACATATATAATGTAAAATAGCTCTATTTTTGTTGATAAATAGTGATTAGAACACATTTTGTTTATTAAACTGCAAATTTACAGTACTTTTCAATATGCGCATATATATATATATATATATATATATATATTGAACCGAATTGATCTCCGATTCAAGGATTTTACTGCCAAAATTAAAAACTTAATTTTTGTTAAATCTTATCTAATGTTAAATTTTTTATTATTATTTAAAACACATACACGTTTATATTTAAAATAGCTCATTTTCATGTTTATAAAATTGATTTTAAAATAGTTTACTTTCACCACCTGTTTTAATCAATTTGATTAAAAACAGGCAAGCTTGCTAATTATATATTCCTGTTGCTTTTATCGGAATCATTTTTAAAGTTAATTCTAAAAGCGGAGATTTAGTTTTGTATTTGTTATTTTGGTTACAATAATCCCTGGTTGGAATTCTTAAATTAGATTGATCGGGAAATTAATGTTTGCCCTGCCTGAGGTATAGAATAGGACAATAAGGAAGTTTTTTGCAGGAAATGTAGTGAGGTAACTATAGCCCGCCATAAAGAAAGAGGTGGTTGCGATTATTTTAGAGACTAACAAGGTTTTTAAGAGCGCTTGGTTCAGCTTCTGATTTCTGAAAGGCATTCTGATGAATCTGTGGAACTTCATATTAATCGCAGTTTGAACATTTAAGAGATTTTTGAAATTTGCCATCATGATGTCAACAAATGCTGCTATATGTATTGGAGACCATAAGATGCATTGCTAATTCAAATAAAGATGAGCCTCGGGCTCTAAGTTGTTCTTTCATGATGCCATAAAACTCTAACCTAAGCCGGATCCCCAATTTGCCTTGACACTTGCTTTTGTCATAAAGAGAAGTCACCTGAAAGATGAACTGTTATTAAAAGTGCGCACTCGTCAGAAAATTACTAGAACTCTGCCTTATCGTAAGATAAACTTTTTCTTAGTCTAGCCAGGGTAAATAAATAGCGTTTAATTAAATCTCCGCTCAATTTAATGATAAGTATGTTTTAAAGTTGTATTAATTATTTCTAATTATTTATTATCTGTATGTACTTTTTCTAGTATTTAAAGTGTGTCTTGGAATCTTAGTTTTAAGATTCCAAGTTTGTTTTCAATTTTCATTTATCAGGGGGTGCATTGAGAGATTATATTTTATATATTTAATATATGCCTAATGATTTCATTAACTATTGCAAAATGCTTTGGCAGTTTTTGTAGTTTTTATTTACTCACTGGCCCTTAGTTGTTGTTGTAAAATAATGAATTTTTAAACATGTTTGGTTTGTCCTTTTTGCAAACAACAAAATCTTTTTGCTGGCTATTAAGCAAATTATTTCTTTGGGTTTTCTGAAAGTAGTCATTTCTTTCCAGATTACGTAAGATCGTGATCAAATATCTTTTTGCTGTTTTGTATGTGAAATCAACCACGTTCGCTTTAAAAGTAGTATTACATGCAGCAGTCCTGTGGCATTATAACATCAGTAGTTAGAATGCTACTGATCTATCATCCATGCTGGTTTCATTGATTTCCTACAAGACCGTAACTGTTTTAATATTTCTGAATCAGGAAGCTAGAGTTTTTTTTTTTTTTATAATTTTATAGATTGCCGGCAGGAAGCTATTATCCTACCCATTTCTTATATTTTTAGGTGAGAGAATTTTTCTGCCAAAATGTTTAATGTTTTCAGGTTTGCCGTACTCATGTGCACTCTGATAAATATGCGTATATTAATATAAGTCACTTTTGTATTCGTGGCTAGAATTCTTTACTCGATTGTCCAACTTTTTAATAAAATTAATAAATTGTTTAAATTTATTTAGCTGACGTTTGTCTAAACAATATTTAAGATATCTTGTTTCTCCCTGAGTTTAGTCCGGCGCATTCAGGTTTGCATATCCTGTCCACCCTTAAAATAAATGTCTAGTTCCGATTTTTGGACTAGTGGCGCCCTCATGGTTAGTATATGCAAATCAAAGATCATTCATCCGTTACAATATATATATAACATGAATGATTTTTTTATATGCATAATACTAATATGTATATCAAGATTATAGTGTAAACAAAATTTTAAATAATAATAATAACAACAATAGTAGTAGTAGTAGTAGTAGTAGCAGCAGCAGCAGTAGCAGTAGCAGCAGTAGTATCAGTAGTATCAGTAGTAGTAGTAGTAGTAGTGATGATGATGATGATGATGATAATGATGATAATAATAATAATAATAAATTGAGGAAAAATACATTTATTTTACCAAGTGTTTCTCCACTCATGCATTCACTTTTCATAGCTATTAGATATGATCTAGGCAATATTCTTTCTTCCTTTAATAACTTTTTCTATTTTATAGGAATCTAATAGTAATCTTGTTCTCAAGAAATTATAATTTCTCTAATTATTTTTATATTTTAAAGCCGGTAACAAACTGTAATACATTCTAAAATTTTGTAAAACTTTTAGCATTACACTCAGAACATATTTTATTACCCAAAATGCAGTGCATCAAAATGAGCAAGGATATAATAAGGAAAGAATAAACTGTATGTGATTTCAATATGAACTGGAGAAAATGTATTAATATACATAATCCTGCACTGCACTCAGAAAAAAAGGTTGCCAAATGTAAATTTACAAATTTTGATGGTTTTTATGTTTGTTTATTTATATTTTTGTTTGTCTATTCTCATTTTTCTTTGGATAGTTTATAATTGAAGAGTGCAGCTTCACTGTATGATCATTGGTCAAGATTACAAAAGAACCTTAAGCACCAATACTGACAGAGCTAAACAGTAAATCCTGGACTGTGAACTTCAGAGTTTGCCACTATATGATTGGACCAAATTAAGTGTATTAAAAGTGTTGATTGAACAATTCTTTTAGCATTATAGATTAATTTGTAAGATACAACTATTGATTGGCAAGATATTTAAATATTATTAGAAGTTATTAATTTATAACATTTTCAGTATTGCGTTATGGATATTTTTTTAGAATATAATGGGATACTGATTAATATTAATTACTAATTAAGATATTATATGTAGTTGCTTTAGCTCTGCTTTAATCTAATCTGATGTAATATAAAAAGACTATTAACCATCTGATATGAAACATGTTGAGAAAGCTTTGACTGGTACTTTAATTTGTATGTATGTATAGGTGAATTCATTCTATTCTTGATTCTTTGTTCAACCTTTTGAGTGCTTTTAAGTCATAGCCTGGGCAGAGTGATTTACTCCCTTTGTTTATATATACATTGAGCTATATTGATTTTTTTTCAACAAGTGAGATATATTGAATTTAAAATATAAATTACTAGTAAACTGATTGCTTGGTTTATTTAATTGTCATTGGAAGTCATTAATATGCACTATTCTGTTAACATTCAAGACATATAGACATTGCTGTATAAAATAAACTTAATAAGTAATAAATAAAACAATTTAAAGATGTAATGAATATAATAATCTTCTAATATGTTTGAATTTCACAGATTATAATAAAGACGCTCAGTTTTAAGCCATATTTATCAGTTTTTAAAAAAATCAAGAAATTAAAAAAAAAGTTGTATTGAAATTAAGAAAAAATATATCAAAATATTACTGTATGGAAAGATGAAATCATTATAACAATTAAAGTCGAAAAAGATGTACACCAAAATGACTTATTATCAAAAATTGTTTTCTGCAACTTTAGATTTTTTTAAGATTTAGATGAAGATATGTGATTATTTTCACATTAAGATTAAATGCAATTAAGATCGACAAACTATATTAAATCAGTTTGAATAAAAAATTGAAAGTGAGTTAGAATATAATAAAAGCAAATAATATTTAATACTTTTATATCACCCTAAGAAAATAGAAGAAATTTAATATTTTTGATTCTTTGAGGGAAATGTCTTAATTAAAGCAAATAAAAAAAAATTGAAAAATTAATTATTTGCAGTGACTAACATACACTTAATGTTATATTTAAAGAAAACTATCACCTCTATATACATTTATATGGTGAAATCTCTACTCTGAGTTTAAAATAAAGAATATAACAACACAAATAGATATGGAATAATTATGTTGGAAATAATGGGAGGAGTATGGGGGAAAATGAATAAATTTGAATCCAGACTGGTCATATTTATATAAAAAATTTGAGGGGATAAGCCAGATGTGAAGCAAGAAAAGGGTGCTAGATACTAAAAACAAGTATGCTTAAAATTATCTTAATTTGAGATGGTGAGTTTGAAATAAAGACGTTTACTGGATTATTACTGGGGTGTGTGTCATTTTTTGTGAACAAATATTAAGAAGGCTGACTCTGCAGTAGAGTGTCAGTTCTTGAAAATGATGCTGTTAATATAACAAATAATTAAATGATTTGCTGCTATTAAGATCATACAGAGTTCAGACACTAAATGGAATATAATTGGACCCTAAGCCATGGCTACTCTACTACGACATTAAAGCACTCAGGACATGATATTAATAATATTGTGAAAGTAAATAAAACACTAGTAATTGGGATTTATACTAAGTAGAGTTTGAAACATCATCCTATTACATTTTTATATACATTTACTAGTAATTGGGATTTATACTAAGTAGAGTTTGAAACATCATCCTATTACATTTTTATATACATTAGCAATCACTATATCATAGAGTAACTTTATTATTATAATAATCTATATACTTTTAATACTCATACAAGTATAAAATCATTGCTTAATTACAGTTATTTTAATTTTAAAGCAAAGAATAAACTGAGGCATGTTTATGTAGATAATTATACTACAAGAGTGTTAATTTAAGAAATTGTTACACTTCTAAGATGTTATCTTTACCTTTTTATTGTATTATAATTTAGCTTTTTCTAATAAAAAGATTTTTATTCTTACCTTTTATCATTGCTACCTTTATTGCTGCTGTAACTTGTATATATATATGCACACACATACATAACGTTTAAAACCATAATTTAAATAGCAAGCAGGAGGGTACGCCATTTATTATACCAGCAATTACGTTATATAAATATTGTACCGGTCAAGCTAATACATTCGCGCAACAGAATCCAGAGTCCAAGCAAAGATACCAAGCCGACCAGTATGAGATGGTTAGATCTCGAGACTGACCGCACTTCAACTCCTTCACCTGTGCTCCAAGACTCACGACCCTACGGATGACCACCTTGAAGATATATATAGATATCATTTTAACCGCGAGCTGACATAGGTCAGGGAGAAGCAATGAGACTCATAACAAAAAAATGGAATTTATTAACTATATATATTTAAAACTAATTAATGCATCGGAAATCACATATATAATATAAAGAATTTTGAATTGGATTGAAATAAATAAGATCGAGATCAGAGTAATTTATTAAATTGAATGTTTATTTTTGCAGATTAAATTTGACGATTTTTATCTATATTATTCTTGCATTTTACAATTAAAATGCGCGTAGCATCTAACATTTTTGGAGAGCACTTTAACCTCCTCTCCTTACAATTAAACTTATTTTACATTTGTTATTTTATTTGATGAAGTTAAATATTGTTTTCATCATTTGCTTTATTATCTTATTGATCAGTCACTGCATTGTAGCTATGGGGCAGATTATGCTAATCCCTCTTATTCCATGGTTTTCAGCTAAGCAATCAGACGAAGCCTTGTTTTCACATATATGTGAAACATTTAAAGTCAAATTTATCTATAATATTATTTCAAACTATTGTACATGAGACCGAAACTAGCTCTTGAATATGTCAGACAATGGCTGAAACTTAATTTAAGGGAGGAAGAGTTGGCAACCAAAAGAACCAATGCGCTATAGCGCTGGTAAACAGTTATACTAAATGTCGCTCTGCGGATGGATTAATATTTAGGGTTTTGTGATCAACACCGGAGCCCTATGACCGATCGCCATGCTGCTAAAGAGAGTTGGGGTAGCTAACACTATTGCCTGGAATTTGATGTCAGGTCTTATTCATGTGCGACCCAAGGAGTGTAAGAGGGATGGCCGTTCCGAGTCCCATCTTAAAGAAAAATGCAACATAACGAGAAAGTTTAAATGTATAATAAAATTATCACATCCGCCAAGCAAAAGAGTTGAAATAATTTAATATTTAGCCACGAGAACGATAGCTAATCAGTGGAATCATTAGCGCCAACTCTAATATAGCATTTTAATAATCATATGCTATACGTGGGCGTACTTTTAAATATTCTTTGCTTTCTAGTTTCAATCTCAAATAACACATTTGATTACGCGATTAATTAATAAAAACAAAAAAGGGGGAAAAAGTATATTTGGAGGGCTTTTACAAAATGAAATAGATAACAAATATACTTATTCAAGGCTTGGATATTGCTTAGTGAAAATTAAATTGAAATTTACTTTGGGTTAAAACAAGATTCCCATTTTAAAATTGCCAACAAATAATTAAATAATCAAGGTCAAAATAATAATCAGCACATAGCCAATTCTTAACAGTTATTTAAGAGGGTTTCGAAACAGCGTGCATTAAGCTACGATAAATAATTATTAAATGAAGAGGGGTCATTCTCTTTTCTCTTTATTATTAATATTGAATGCCCGCTGTTTCGAGGCATTAGCATATAATTTATATTTTAAAAGAAAAAAAGAAATAAAGAAACCATAGTCACAACTGCAGTGAGAAAATTGAAAATAAAATTATGAAAATCATTTAGTTAGGAAACATTAGAAAGTAGGTCAGAATTATATAATTAAATTTAAGAATAAAATTTTACATTTAGCAATTTACTTGAATTCAAGATTTTAGAATTAAAATACATTTTATAAGTCTAGACTTAAAGAAAAATTAAAATATTGAACTGCAGTTAGAAATGGTGAGATTACCGGTCATCTTGTAGTACTTGAGCTGGAGTTACGGGAGTCTTTGTGGCGGCTTGCGGCATCATCTTCTTCCCACGGTTAGAGCGGAGATGTTATGGCGGCATACTGGTGATGGTGGTTTTGGATGGAAGTAAAGGCCCATCGCCTTCACTCTGGAGCTTAGCCAAGGCTGCCTGTTTTAGCCCGACATTTTCTCTCACACAGATATAAAAATTATTGTCTTAACTGGATGTCAAAATGTTCACGGTTGCTTTTGGCTCAGGATACACGCTGGATTCAAAAGCTTAACGATGATCAAAGAAGGCAAAAATTCACAGATGTAGCATTCAAGCTGTAAAGATTTCAAAGATTCAAAGCTGTCAAGGTTTTAACAAAGTAAAGTTCTAAGATGGCTCCTCCACTTTACATGGCCTTTTTAAAAATGATCCCTTATCAGCCCACACACCTTGGAATTTCGTCTCCATCAAGATTACAAAATTTTTAATTTGCTTATTCAATTAGTGGTTGATTTCAAACATGCTGACATTCCTTTTAGGTGTTATACCTTTTCTCTGATTATCAAATTTTAATTAAATCGAATTTTAATCAGTTTAATCCGATATTAGATTTTATTTTAATTAGTCAGGAATTTTGTTCTGATTTTATAATTTATGTGTAAAATCCCTGCTGTAAACATATTTTTAATTAGCGAGGTCTCCCAAATAATTTAGAATCAATTAGCTAGATTATTTTAAAATTGGCTTTTCTTTTTAGAAACCTAAGGCAGGTGTGGCATATACTGATACAATTGTTTACAGCAAAAACTTTACCAAACTTTTAATTTTCCGAAAATACTTTTATTTTTAGAAAAAAAATCTTTTTTTTTTTCTTTTTAAAAAGAAGCTTGTCAGCGCATCTGCAATCAATCACCCTTTCAATGTGTTTTTACATTAAATTGGTTTATAATAAAAATGAAACTTAAAATTTAATAAATATTTTAATCACGCCACTATGCTATATATATATATTCAATATAGGTGGATTATATTCCCACATACGAATTTAAGTAATAAATTAATAAATTGACGCTACATTATTACTGTACTAAAATAGTTTAAAAATATTACGCGATAAAATTATATGCTATAACTCTGGCAATACTATTCAATTATAGCGTTCTTTCGTATGTGCGTATATAATGCTGTTTATATAGCCGTGATTGCAATTGTTAGCTTACAAATTTTAATTTAGACTTATTAAACAGGTTTGAACTTAGCACAGACGAGTGGGTTATTAGGATGGTTGGTGAAACGGTGAGGGATTTGAAGACAACCGTTTCATTTCCGTAAACTTACAAAAAAAAAAACAATTAAAAAAAAATGACCTTGCTACAATCATGACTTTGAATTTTCGTTATTCATTTGTTAAATAATTTCCTATTTTCCCATGCACATTAACTTATTTACTTGCTGCGCTAAGGGATTTATTTATCAGTACCTTTATACTTACGACTCTCCTACCACCAAAAAAAAAAAACATACGCGCAATAAAATTAATATCAAGAGCAATATACACATTAAATCACCAATCAATCATAAAAAAAATCATGCAATCTCAATAAATCTGAATTAATATCCAAATGGATATTTGTCAGTTAGCATGGGGTAGACATGTTAGTTTTTGTTTTTTTTTAAATATGCAGTATATATATTTAATGTTTTTGGGGGAGGGACAGATCCTTTTTTTTTTTTTTTATAGCTAATAAATTTTTAAGTAGGATCTGGGGGTTGTTTAATACTTGGCTTGTGACTACTAAAGCCAAAACAATATCCCAACAGGTCATCATCATCCTCGGATTCAGATGTCTCATTACATTCGTTTGTTGGTCTTAACAGATGCTGACTTGGGTGCATTTTTAAGCTTCTGGCAAATTCACTCCCTTTGTATGGGATCTCGTTATTTAATTCCCAATCATCTTCCTCTAATTTCGAACCCCTTTTTGACTTCGAGTCCCGACAAACTGACTCACTATGTGTAATCTTATCTTCCTTAACCACTGGTTCTTTTTCTATATTTGATATAACGATATTCCCATTTCTTTGACTTGTTTCACCCAGATCATCTAAATAACTTTCTTTATTCACTCCCTTATCGTTTAACGCGATTGGTGCAAAATGTACAGATTCTTTTTGCTTCTTACTTTCTTTCTCTGACTCACTATTCATTGATGATGTCACTGATTCATATATAGTTGGTTGTCTATTTTCTAGTGTTAACTCTAAACCACTCCTGCATGGGATGGAACAGTGTTCAGATTCTTTATCCATAATGTTTTCCATGTTGATTTTCATCTCCCTTGTATTAGAAGTATCTTTTACACTATCTGTAGTCTTACTAATATCTGGTACAGTGTTTGTCTTGCCCTGGTTGTAGGTTTGGGAACCAGTAGTTAAGTTACATTCTACAATGTCCATTTTTGCTTCCCTTATTTGTGTAATTTCTCTCTTCAATTCCTGGATGTCTTCTGTAATGACATTTTCTTCTTGGGCAAAAACATGATTTCTATAACTCAAGTTTTCTTTTAACTCAGAAATCTCCTCTCTGATCTGTTTCTGTCCCTCTTCGTATTCTTCAATTTTGAGGCAGATATCTTGCCCCATTTTAGAGACTTTCTCCTCCATAACCATTTCCTGATGCTCGGTCTGCCCTCTAACATCTGTGAGTTGTTCTTTTAGTGATTCTATTTCTTTGTTGGTTTCTTCTCGGTTTTGATCTAATTTTTTTGTGACCTCTACTTGAACTTCTTCATATTTTTCTTGGCAGCTGATGGACAACTCCTGCCAGCTCCTACATAGCTTTTCTTCAAGTCGTTGGCCTTGCATTTCCATTTCTCTTCTCACTTCTACTATCCCTTCCTCATACCGTTTGTTTCCCTCTCTAATTTCCTTTCCCAACACCTCCAATCTCTGCTCCATTTCCAACTTATTTTTTTGATCTCTCTCCTCTAATCTCTGCTCCATTTCCAACTTATTTTTTTGATCTCTCTCCTCTAATCTCTGCTCCATTTCCAACATATTTTTTTTATCTCTCTCCTCTAATTTCTGACTATTTACCTCGTCTCTCTTTATAAAAATTTGAGTCATCCTCTCCAACATAAAATTCACATCCCAATTTTTATTTTTGGACTCTTCCACCTGTTTATGTTCTACTTCATTATTTACTGGTTCTTCTGAGATAATGGCAGCTCCTCCTGTAGGACTTTCCTCATCAGGGCTAAGGCTCACTTCCCCTCCTGTGCTGCTTCTCTCTTCTGCGATCTTTCTCCCTGACCTTAACGTGATCCCTAAACATTTCCCTTCTATTTCCTTCTGTACTTCTTCCCCTTCACTCATTATTTCTTGGTCCTCCTCCATATTATTATTATTATTATTTTTTTTTTACTCTTATTAAACTAGATCTCAAACAATACTGATTAATTTACTAAAAAACTTTATTGAATATACGGCTGATGGCTAAACTCCGTGAATGAAAGTGACTGGTTCACTTCCCATCCTGTTATGATGCCTAACTCTACTATGATGCCTAACTTTATACCGCTATTATTTTTATTTTGCAAGACCCGCCCATTATTTCATAACTTTAATAAATACAATTATAAAAATAAATAATAAAAGTTGACTCACCCTCGGTTTCTTCCAGCTGCTTTAAAGTTTAATTTTAAATTCGTTCATGATTGTAACAATATTTTGTTTTATACGTCTGTGCCAGTTTCAAACAGTAAAATTTATATCTGACCCACTTTCCAATTTCATTCTCATTCTTATTCAATCCAATCCACAAAGTATGATTTACATTAAAAAAAAAAAAAACAGTTTTTTCTTTCCCTTTAAATTACAATGTTTTCCCTCACTACCCTGATGACACATTTATATGAGGATGACCTATAGCTTATTTAAATCATCCTCGGGCGCCAGTCACCAGTGAGCAAGAAAGCTTAACAAAATTAAACTCAAAATTTACTAAAAGTCATTTGAAAAAAAAACATTTTTTTTTTTTTTTTTTTTTAGCAAAATTTTTATTTTATTTTATATGTATCTGATCATTGGTCTCTTCAAGGTCGTGGCATTGATCAAAAGCCCCACGTTTTGGGCGTCCATAATCGGGGGGAAAAAATCTATGTACCGGTCATCTTGTAGTACTTGAGCTGGAGTTACGGGAGTCTTTGTGGCGGCTTGCGGCATCATCTTCTTCCCACGGTTAGAGCGGAGATGTTATGGCGGCATACTGGTGATGGTGGTTTTTGGATGGAAGTAAAGGCCCGTCGCCTTCACTCTGGAGCTTAGCCAAGGCTGCCTGTTTTAGCCCGACATTTTCTCTCGCACAGATATAAAAATTATTGTCTTAACTGGATGTCAAAATGTTCACGGTTGCTTTTGGCTCAGGATACACGCTGGATTCAAAAGCTTAACGATGATCAAAGAAGGCAAAAATTCACAGATGTAGCATTCAAGCTGTAAAGATTTCAAAGATTCAAAGCTGTCAAGGTTTTAACAAAGTAAAGTTCTAAGATGGCTCCTCCACTTTACATGGCCTTTTTAAAAATGATCGCCTTATCAGCCCACACACCTTGGAATTTCGCTCTCCATCAAGATTACAAAATTTTTTAATTTGCTTATTCAATTAGTGGTTGATTTCAAACATGCTGACATTCCTTTTAGGTGTTATACCTTTTCTCTGATTATCAAATTTTAATTAAATCGAATTTTAATCAGTTTAATCCGATATTAGATTTTATTTTAATTAGTCAGGAATTTTGTTCTGATTTTATAATTTATGTGTAAAATCCCTGCTGTAAACATATTTTTAATTAGCGAGGTCTCCCAAATAATTTAGAATCAATTAGCTAGATTATTTTAAAATTGGCTTTTCTTTTTAGAAAC
>JAQFVV010007672.1:0-67173 GCA_028023455.1 Epiperipatus broadwayi
AGGTATTAGTACTTGTTAACCTACTTTTAAATCATCCATGATCCATCTTTATTTTCATCTTTTTTGAGAAAATACATTGGACATTAGCTTGAGTCTTTTCAACATTTACTTTTAATCCTATTTTATTACTCTTTATCTGAAAACGCTTGCAACATTTCTTAAAACACTAAAGCATTATTTGCAAAAATAACTACATCATTTGCAAAATTTAGATAACTTAAATAAACTCCATTTATCTTTATTCCTTAGATTCCTATTTTAATCTACAAAATAATACAAAACTGCTGTAAAGAGTTTTGGAGGTATGGAGTCAACCTGTCATTCACCCTTCTCAATGTTAATGTTTCTAGTATCATTATGTAATCTAACTTTTGATGTTTCATTTTTATAAATATTATTCAAAATATGCCAATATCCTGGGTCTATGTTTTGATGACCTACATGCCTTAATCACTGAAAATATGCTTATAGAATCAAATACCTTTTTCATAATTTACAAATCCAAATTATAATGGTAACTCATAAGTCATTAAACATTTCTTTAACTTCTCTCAATATTTGGCTTATGTTATTCTATACTGAAATCACTTTTATATCCAGTTTGTTTCTTTTGATTGGAAAATATTCAAACTTCACTGTAGATGAGTTTGTAAGTATTTTGGTACAAATTTTGTATAAAATTGATAAAAGACTGATAGGTCTGTGATTTCTAATAGTTTCTTTATCACCTTTTTAAAATATTAATATTCGCACTGTATTCTTCCAATCACCTGGTACATTTTTATTATTTAGACACTTGGTATATAACTTTCCCATTTTTTTCTATTTCTTCACCTGTTAATATTAATTATAATTCCCTCATTACCTGGTGTCTTTCCCTTCTTCATAAATGTAATTGTATGCTTCACTTCTTTATTTTAAATCCTGAATAATTTAGAAGATAGTGCAGTTGTAGGAAGTAATTCTCCTTGTTTTTTATTGCTATATAATTTTTCATAGGTCTCTTCCACACATTTCATGATGTAATCTCATGTTTAATTCTCCTGTACTCTGATAGATTTTGTTTGTTTTCACTAGATTTAAGCTTTCAACTTTTATTTTGATATTAAACCATTATTATTTATCAGAATATAATAAATTTGACCTCATTCCATAGGTACTTTTATTTATAAATTAAATACATTTTTACAAATCACATTTGATTTCTGAATTATTTTAAAATTTCTATTTTAGTGAAAAAATGCTGTCACATCATTAAATTTTAGTTGAAGCCAGTTCAATTTTCTTTGTTTCGTGTTTGATTTATAAATGTGAACAATTTTTTAATAAATAATAAATCTACCAATTTATGCTTTAAAAGTTTAGAATTTTTCTGTAATTTTTACAATATCACTGAATATTATAACAATCTGTTGAGTGCCTTCATTTCAAGAAAGCTGTGTTTTCCCATGAAATTGTAATCTCTATAGTGATAATATTCCAAAGAAAATATTTTTTATTTCAAAATAAAACATTACTACAGAAAATAAATATGCAATAATATTTTCGATTTTTAATAATTATTACATAATTACAAATATAATCATAAACTTTGCAAAAAATCAAGTTTTTTTAAACCATCATAATATTCTCTCAATGATCAGAATATTTCAACAAAATATACTTGGCAAAGTTTGTGATTCTCAAATAAACAATGTCTACTCACCAAACTGTGGTTTCAGTTCCTTTGTAATACTGATTATTTGATGATTTGATTTTTTTTCTAATTAAAATATTAGAAAATAAGTATTCGTGAATTTTAAAAATGTAAAAAAAAAGTTACACAAAATTTTCACCAGGCAAAAGAAAAACACTAATTTAATTGCTAGAAATCTCAAACAAAGCTTGTCCATGAAGATATTTTTTTCTTATTGCAAGAATAAGTTTTTACCAATACTAAGATGGTGTTTTACTCTCTTCAGACTTTTATTTTCTTCTATAGGTTTCCTTGCTAATTCACAATTATATTTTCTTATATCATTATCAACTGTTTTTCTCACAACTTTACAAACTTCGAGATATTCAATCATTGTTAATGCATAATTTTTACATATTTTTATATTACTTCTTTTCTTCATAAATTGTCTTATCTCAGAAACAAATATTGGGCAATTGCTACTTTTTTACATTAGTGATCTTTGTTGGAGTTTTTAAAAGTGTATCAGTTATCTTCCTATTAGATTTGTTCAAATATAAATTATGTTCAAAATCTGTTAATATTTGAAAACAATTTGCAAGTTCTAATGTAAATTTATTGAAATGTTTCTAAAGATTAAGATTATCAACTCTAAACATTGTTTTTCTTCATATATTTTTCTGACTAGTTTTATAATAATATGTATCTGACATCTTACTAATCGATCATTTCTAGTGTTAAATTTATTAAGAACATTGCAATCTTGAAATATGTATTTTCTGTTAGTCAAAATATAATCCAATTCTGCTGTACCTTCATTTGTATATTTCTATGACCATTTATATTTAACATTTTTCTTAAAAAAATCATAATATAAATTTTCTCTTTTTCTGCAAAATCCACAAGTCTGTGTCTTATCTCATTTCTGTCATCATAATCTAGTTTACCTCCAACACTTTTATTTTTTAATTGTTTATCAATTCTAGCATTAAAGAATCCCATGACAATTTTAAAATGTTTGGTCTGATCAAAAGCTTTTTGTACATCCATATAAAAATTCTCTACTACTTCATTGCTATGAGAAATCGTTTGGGCATAAACCTGAATTATCTGCATTTGAGATCTGATATTATTTTGTATAAGTAATCTTGCCACACATAATCATACTCTACAATGTTCTATTTCCATTGTTTATTTATATACTCCATTTGATTTTTTCCAAGCATTTGAGCCTTTGCAATAGTGTACATGTCCATTTTTAAATCAATTATCTCTTTCCCTTTTCTTCTAACTTCACAAAGTCCAATAATGGCCTATCTAATATGAGGCAGTTGTTTAAATTCTAGCAATTATCTTTTACTTGAAAGAAATCTGCATTTGTAAGTACCAAAATAAAAGGTCATCATCAAATGGCATCCTGGGTCCACAATCAGAAGTTCTTAACATCATTGCCTTTGGCTACCAACTACTACCTTGGCTGGTAACTTTAGAGCTTTCTCAGAGTAAGAGTCATGATTTATTTTTGTCTTTCAGAATTGTACACATCTATTACAAGATGAAAAAAATCATTTGCACACACACAGTCATTCTGCCTACAAGAAAACTCAATTGATATTTCAGTTAATAACTATCAGGCAACAGAGAAAATAGTCCATTGTGTTTTTGGATATTAAAGTCAGAGATAAAAAGTCAATAAACTCACTGTGCTGGCAAATTGATGTTGATGAGAAGCCCATCCATGTTCATAGTCTATATGAATAATCACATTGTAATAACAGCTGCAATGACAGGAACACATGGAATACATATTAGGAATTTGCCTTGCTCAGTTCCATTAAGGCCCCCAAGAGCAATCAAAAGATGTCTTCTTTCAATTAATAACCTGGATATATTTCACAACTTCCAGACTGAAGAATATAAATGTTATATGGTTATAAGCAGTGCTGAAATAGAACATTCCATGAAGTTTCATTTAAACATTGCACTCTCACATCAATAACCAATCCCTCTTTCTATCCCCAAAATTGAACAACAACAATCAAACTTAAAGATACTCTTCTTTCATATCTGCAAAATATATTTTTGTTTCTTCAATTACAATTTTATTGTTAACTTTTTTGTATTAGGAATATGATTTTATGTGATTCTAGTTATGATCTGATTGGAAGTGGTATTTTTCAGGTTAATGTAAGTTCCAATCCTGGTTCATCATTTTTTCTTATCTTATGTTGATTTTTTGATCTGTTCATTAACCCTTTTCATGTTATTATTTCATGATGATCATCATTGTGATTTTCTTTATATTATGGTGTCACATTCTTTTTTGAATGCAAACCACATAAGTTCTGGGATTCACATTCTTTTTAATTGATTTTCTATGTTGTGGTTTAAATTTCTATTCTCAATTAATGTTATTATTCATAGTTTTATTACTATCAACAGCATTCAATAGCTCAGACAACTTCTTCACAGTTTTACAATAAGTGTCCATAAGCAACTTCTCAGATGATTTGGAATATTATGTTTGACTATATATACAATCTGTCTTTCTGATAGGTAATAAGCTATAAGTGTTCTCATATTGTCCAAATGTTTTCATAAAATGGAATGAATCCTTCTCAATGTCAATATTTTTATACTATATGACCATCCCTTTTTTCTTTATTTATACCCTGTCATACCAAATTTTTTAGTGTATGTTCTTCTCTGAGATGCATTTCAACTACTCCTAATATCTCAAGCCCTCCATTTTTAAATGCTTTAATTACAACAACTTTTTTTGGTTTTCTATCACATTGCATATTCAAATATCCAATTTTACAATTCTCTTTTTCATAAATGCTTTTGATGCTTTCTAGTCTATTTTATTTGTAGTTAGCTTAATTATCATTAATTTTACTGACATTTTCTCTCCACATCTACATCTAGATAACCTATCCTTGTTTACTTTTTACATCCCATACCTCCTTAACATTTTTTTATAATACTGAAATGTAAAATCCTACCTGCTTTATAAGTTGCTTAAATATATTTATTTATAAATTAAGCTCCCTAATGTCACACTTCCTTGTTTTGTTGAATGTAATACATCTTTACATATTGTGCTGTGATGAACTATGGCTAATCCTTTCTTGGAATCAGGAATCTATCAGCCATTATGCCCTGGGAAACCTGTTTGTCATCTTACCTTCCCTTTTCATTTTTATCCTACGTTTTTCCCATATTCTTTTCTATTCTGCTCCATGACATTTCCACATTATTATCTTTGTCAACTCTATAGCCTTTATATCTAAATCCCCCTTATCTTTCTCAAACCCAACATAAAAAACTGAGAATCCACTTTTTGTATAATCACTTTATTTATATTTATTCTCTCACAATTTTATTATTTGTACCCTTTCTGCTTCTAGGCATTTACATTCAATTAACAGATGCTTAATATTTTTTAAGCCTTCCTTACATAACTTGCAGTCTAAATCACCCATTTTTTATTTATGTGTATATTTACTTGTTACTAATGATCCTGCTTTAACTTTAAACAGTAAACCACATTCTTGCTAGTATCATAGATTAATTTGTACCCAATATTCTGTTTACTATAAATATCACAACTCTTTTTAATTTTCATACTAGTTCTCTACATCTCCAACATCCAATTTTTTATTAATACATCGATGCTTCTATTTCATTCCTTGCCACTATAACATTCAAAAATTCTGTTAACATAATCATACCATATTTTGTATAAGTGTATTGACATTAGACTCTTTATTCAAATCTTTTGTATGCCATACTATCTTTTTCACCCATCTTTTTGCCTGTCTTTTATTCATTACTCAATTAAATATTATTTTGGCTATTTTTTATTACGCATAAATTGCAATCTACTGAACACTTTCATTTTGCTATTTGCATCTTTCATATAAAAAACTTTACCTTTTCATTTTTTCTTAAATTGCCTCCTTTTGCTGTTCACCCATATGCATCTAATTCATGTCTTCTTTTTTGTTTTTGTACTTTTTCTAAGTAATACAACACTCCTTTACTAACACATAACATATCACTACCATATGTTAACCCTGCTACTGCAACTCCCTTCTATATAATTCTAGCTACATATTTATTATATGAAAACACTGTTAATTTCTTTATCATTATTTTTCTTTTCTTGGCTTCATTTATCAATTTTTCTCCCATTCCTCCAAGCAATTTTTCTGATTACTTAAGACAATTACCAAATTGTTATACTTATTCACAACATATCCCGCAATAAAAAAAAATCTTTCTCTTTTGTTTCCCTAACATTTATCATCATTACATTTGATTTAATTTCAGTAAATTTAATCTCAATATCTTTACTCGTGTTTTGAGCATAATTTCCATATCTTCCCTACTTTCTGTGCACAAGAAGATATCATACATAAATAAAAAACATGATACTATAAACACACATTTACCATCTATTAATAGTATCCCTATCTCTCTTTTTAGTCTTTCTACTTCTCACCCAACTTCTCTCAAATATAACAAAATCAAAATAGATGACATAGGGCATCACTGTTTAGTTCCCTCCCACTTTTAACTCTAACACTTATTTTCATACAATCTCTTAATGATATTCACTAAACATCCATTAATTTCCAATTTTATTAAACTTATTCATAATCTATTTAATCTATCATATGCCTTCTCTATATCAAAACTATATAATCTGTCTATCTATATTCCTACTCATATGTATAAATTGTGACCACAAATGACGTGTCTCATACATGTATCTGATTGAATACATCCTTGTAATTTTCCCATTATGTTAATTTATTTCCATCCATGTTGCACCTCTTTGAGCCATCATATATGCAAAAAGTTTATATAACACTGGCATTATGGTCTATAATTGTTTAACTTTATAGGATCCATACCGTTTCATTAAATAATAGCTTTACACTGGTATTATTCCAACTACTTGGAAATTCTCTCAATAGTATTTTCTTATTAAAACATGATAATAGATTTAATTTTGTCTTATTTCCTAAATTCATCACCATCTATGCTGCACATCAATCTAAATCTCTTGCTCTTCAGCTTTTCAATTTTTTCTTTGCTGCACTCAATTCATTTTGTGTAAATCTAATATTTTCATTAGTATATGCATTAATGTTTAGTGTAATTCTCTCCTTCACATCTAATGTATTTCTTAAATCTATTACATGTTTAAGTAAGACTGACTCTAATTCTTCTGTATTATCTATAATATTTTTCTTCATTATCTAGTAATACTATTTCTCTCTGTCCTACATTCTTTTTGAATTATATTTGCAAAATTGTTTATTCCCATCTCTTCTACTTTTATTAATATCTTCAAATAATTTACTATTTAATTTCATTCTGTAACTAAAATTATTTATTTTAGCCAACTTTTTTAATGTTTTCCTCATTTAACATTATTATTATTATTTGTTTTTAGTATCATATTCATATTTCCTACATGCTTTCCCTCTATCTTTTACACTTTTACTTATTTTCACTTTTCTATTGCTTATATTCTTTTGAATAGTCTCAGCTAAAACCCCATTTGCCACTTTTTTCCTCCATGACACCATTCCTTATATCCTTCCCCAACAAACTCTTCCATGATTTCTTCTTTTATTTTATATTCTTCTAACCTTATTCTTATCATTCGTTCTCCATCCACTTTTTTTGCTATTCTTTCTACCTTTATTACTATTTTTCATCACATTACTAATCATTTATATTATAAAGAAATTATGATCACTATTACATACTCTCTATTCATTACCAAACATTTTAATCTTCCATACTTTATTCATTATCTTTTATTCTACTAATACATGATCTATTGTGTGAAATATATTATTTCTGAATCATGTTTATTGTCTCTCATAAATATTTGATAAATTTTCACTGCTCAAATTCACTCGCTGACAAAAAATTTTAAAAGCAGTGCATTCTTGTTATCAACACCATCAATTTCTTCAATATTCCCATTCACATATTCTGTAACTATTACTTTATTTCCCTTTTTAAAGAAAACTTTGTGTATCCTTAACTAGGCATTTATATATGCTACTTTTCCACTCCATTATAGTTTGTCTAATTCCAGTGGCCATATACACTAAAGCCATCATCCATTCTTGTCTTATTAACCTTATTTCAAACCACAAATGATCTTGACACTTAACAGTATTTAAATTTTTTGGCGTAACTCTTATACAACCACCTATTTATTTACCACCTGTACCCTACCATACCAAGTCTTGCAGCCATATTTCTAATCTCCTACCACTTTTTATATTCAAATATTATTTTAACAATCTCTTCTTTTCCTACTACTATTTATAAATTATTTTTACTCTTTTTTCTTTATTACATTTATAATTAGCTTGTTTATCATTAATTTTGCAGACTCCATGTCCTCTCCATATCTACACTTATATTTATGTCAGCTAACCTTTGTTTATTTCTTACATCCTGTTCATTCTTTTTTTTGATAATAGTGCAATTTAAAATCCTAATCCTCTTTATATGTTTCCTGAACTATAATATTTTTTTATAAATCGAACTCCATAATGCTTTTTGTAAATCAAACTTGCTAATGCTTCACTTTCTTGTTTTGTTAAGTGCAGTCTATCTTTAGTATATAATTCCCTCTTAATAATAAAAATATAACATATATCCACAAACATAACATTATTTCTCTGACATATTTTTTTCAATCTCTCATTTATAGAACATGTTTTATCTATTATATACCTGTTATTTCCATCTTTTATTTATAGATTGTATCCTATCTAACATATACCTCTTGTCAAATCTTGGTAATAAACCAACTATTCCTACTCTTCTTTAATCTTATTCAAATTACTAATCAATTTTTTATACTCATGAATTACTCTCTCTGACAAATTATTTGTCCCTACCATAGAAAAACACTTACAATCCCTTGTTTCTTAACCTTATCTATAACATCATTAATTCTAGCTCAATGCAAACATACTCTTACATTTGAAATTACAATTCATGTTTGAGAAATTTGGAACTGCCCACTGTTTAAAAATATATAAATATATTAAAGTCTGTATTTCAAAATAGCTGGCTATTTGGATACAAACTTTAATATATTTATATATTTACTGTTTTGAGATATGAACATTAATATGTTTATTTCACAGAGAATGGTTCTAAATTTCTTAACTATGCAGGGTGATTTAATATTTGAATTCTTATTTCAGTTTAATGGTATGCATTGCCATTATTTTATATACATGTAATATTGTGGAATGAAATTACTCTTCAAACATGCACAAATAAAACTAGCTCTAATAAAATAATAATGCTCTGGCAGAAATACTTATAATCTTAATATAATAAATGATAAAGATATCCTATGATAAATTTCTACCATTGGACTAGCTCTAAATAATTAATAAATTATAAATGGTTTGATTCATGAAAATTAAATTAATAAATCATAAATAAATCATGAGATAATATAGTGAAGATAAGGCAGTAAATAATTATATTGAGCTTATATCCCACAGA
Organism: Epiperipatus broadwayi; assembly: GCA_028023455.1. NCBI lineage: Eukaryota > Metazoa > Onychophora > Udeonychophora > Euonychophora > Peripatidae > Epiperipatus > Epiperipatus broadwayi. Next base: position 9,239 of record JAQFVV010007672.1, read on the forward strand.
ATACAATCTCAATGGCATAATAACACTACCCCCCTATTATTTCAAATAATAATAAATTTATAGGATTCTTAAGACTTTAACAATAATAAGTAATTTAGTATGATATTACTACACTAAACTCTAATCTCTTTTTCTAAAAATATAATTATAATTATATCAGGTTCATGAAAAATAAATTTAATCACTTTTAAAATATCTGTAGCCAAATATGATAAGGAATTTTGTATCATTCTTAACTACACCTATCCAATAATAATAATAATAATAATAATAATAATAATAATAATAATAATAATAATAATAATAATAATAATAATAATAATAATAATAATAATAATAATAATAATAATAATATTTCTACTCGTAATTAAATAATTATTAATCCTATCTACTATTTAATACTATAACAACTAACAATAATGATAATAACAATAATATTAATAATATAATTCTTTTAATTCTCATGTGACATCTTAATATGGCATAATCTGAAATATGTGGCAACAAACAATATTAAAATTCTATGCAGTAAATTGTGCGATCAATTATGACTATAATATTATTGCAAAAGAAAAAAAAAATCAACTATCTGGATAATTATTTTTTTTTTAAATGAATAATTTATTTATACTGTGCAAATGTATCATATTTATTTTGGATTCTGTTAATCATGTATTTGTGATAGTGAATAAATCAATCAACATAACACATGGATTTATAAAACAAGTTTAACAAATTTATTATACTTTTCCTTAAAACGAACTATTTACAGTATGTACAAGTTTCACTAAATAAAATCTAAAAAAAATACAAATTTAACTAAAATAAGATTGAATTACACTCTTCAATACTATAAAAAAATCAAAAGAAATAAGCCTTCACTTTGGCTAATGCATTACATATCATACATAATATAAAATAAAATGTTAATTTAGACATGCACTTTCTAGTCTAATGAAATAGTTTGCTAATTAAAGAAATAGGGAATATAGCTTTAATAAATGTACACAAAAATATAAATACTTAAAATAATGTTCATTTTAAAAATATGTTTTAAGGTTCATTCAATAAATGAAAATTGAATTTAACAAAAAAGTAGGGTTAATGTTATACTATATACTTTTTGCTTGACACTATTCTCAAATGCTTATATGTGTTTCATGTGTTTTTTTAAATATAAACTAATTCATCACACTTTGTGCTATTCATTTTAATGTTTCATCATTTAAAAATTTGCATTGATTTGCGAAAAATCAAAATATCAAAATTATTTTAAAATATCATGAATAATTGTAATTTATTTTATTATCAAAAATAGTTTAATAAAAATATGACAAAATATTTATGATTATTTATTATGTTATTATCAGCATTTACATTCAATTTCATTTGTTTTTCATCTTAATCCTAACAAGAAAAAGCTATCTTACTTCCTTTTAAAATAACAATACATCAATCCAAAATTATTTATTATTTGTCTTTCATAAAATACTATGCTCTACAATGTAATAACTATTGAAATTAAGATAGAAATACAATGCATAGGATATGAAGGAATGCCTAGAGTAAAGACTCAATAGTATAAAATATATTTAATAATCCACATGGAAACAGTGTGAAAAAATAGGTATGACTTTTGTCTAATATCTTCAAAAATAATGTCCAGGCTATTTATTCAGCTCCTACAGATCATTTTAAAATATGAAAATATCAGCACTGCCCGCAAAAAATAAATACAAGGCACAGAGCTATGTTAACTGTACTTGCATAAAACTACTAAGATAAATTATAGGCTATTTTCCTATCTTCTTAACATATCCTACATATAAGGCATCCAAGGGTTTCTTTATATACTTCCCCCATCACTATTGATTAAAACTCCAAAATAGATTTAACAATCCACATCACAAAAATAACTAGCATTAATCTTAATAACAAACAAAGTTAACATATGATAGTATCAATCCAGAAGTACAATAATAAAAAATATTTTATTCACTTAAAACACAGCAACAGAAATACAAATGACTTTGTATTGTTTTAATATTGGAATCAATATTCAAATATTTTTAAAAGTATGGTTCATTCAGTAAAGAATCATGAAAAATTGTGAGTATCAATAAATTATATTAAACTTTCTAATATAAGAAAGAAAATGTATGCATATGTCTTTTTTAAAATCATAGCTTTTATCTCAGAATAATAATAAAAAAATCTATATGTGCAATGAATGTACACATACTCAAGTTCAACATACATATGATAAAAGCAATATTTCAACAATATTCCAAGCAATTCATGAAAAAATAAATAAAATGTACATCATATAATGATAAACCATTTTAAAATTACCTAGTGACTCTTCAACTTGCAAGTCATTATTTTAGATGCCTTCTGGTCCAAATTCAGCATAAGAAAAACATATTAATCAAAGATATTAGCCATCCAATACAACACTATTGTACTTAAAGAAATGTTTGCAAAACGTTTAAAAAAGTAAAAGATTTAAAAAAATATTGACATTAATATTGTTAGAATAAATAAATAAAAATATTTTAAAAGATGTAATCTTTCCTATCCTATCCAATAAATTCTAATACTAAGTTAATATGTTTAACATAATAATTAAAACTAAATTTATATAATTCAATTCATGTCTGATCTCAAATAAAGTTCAACTAAAGTCTTTTATTACAATGCAACACTTCCAATGGTAACCCCTATGGTTGTCATGTGACAAATATTGTCTGAACATTTTCTAACACAGAGCTCTCTTCTTCCGCAGCACAAACTCAAAAATAAAAAAAAATAATGTTAACTTTTGAATCCAAGAAAATTTGAAAATTTATTGTTAATCCTGTTCTTGAAAGTCCTTTAATACAGTATTTATATGCAGATTCCTCAGGATAACAATTATTAATGTGATATCATTTTAAAAAGATTTTTTATAAGTAAGTTGCATTATTTTCCATTCATGTGATTTCTATTGGAATAAGATGCATCATCAATGGACATTCAAACCAGTCCATATGCTAGCAGAAAAAATAGATGTTTGTCCATATTTTCTTTAAAATATCTTGTAATGCAGATATATAGCAATACATAACTTCATATTTAAATATTTTATTGGTTTTTTATTTACTCGTGATAATATTTGTTTTTCTTATTCATTTTTTTTTCTTTTTTGACATATATTTAAAAGAACATTTTTTTTATTATGTCAAAATATCCACATATTTGACACTAATTTGTCAAAGTAATTATATCTGTAATAACATTGGCTTTTACTTTTCATCCTTTTTTCAAAAGATTTAAATAACTTTCAAATAAATATTTTTAAAAATTGCTGTACTTTTAAAAGATATAGTCATCAGTATAATAAAAAATGATATATTTTTTATAATATAATTTCATCTTGAATATTTTTATAACTTTAAAGAAACATTTAGTTTTCAGTGTTTTCCAGGTTAATATTTATTATCCTAATAATATCTTTAAATGTCCTTATAATATTATACACAGATGTGCTACTTCCCTAAGTGATATTTCAAATAATATCCTCTTCAATATCCAAAGCATTTTATAGAAATAATTATAAGTTTTTTAATAACATGAAAAAATACTTTCTTCTGTTACTTGTTTTTCAATCACTAACTTCAAGCACATTACTTCAGGTATATGCTCCATAATTATCATGAACTAGACTTAATTAGTTTTAGGGAAACATTCTAATTTTAACTTAATAAATTTAATATTCCTTTACAGTTTTTTAAAATAATAAAAATTTAAAAATTGAAACTAATTGACTTATGCTCCATAATTACCATGAACTAGACTTAATTAGTTTTAGGGAAACATTCTAATTTTAACTTAATAAATTTAATATTCCTTTACAGTTTTTTAACATAATAAAAATTTAAAAAATGAAACTAATTGACTTATGCTCCATAATTACCATGAACTAGACTTAATTAGTTTTAGGGAGACATTCTAATTTTAACTTAATAAATTTAATATTCCTTTACAGTTTTTTAAAATAATAAAAATTTAAAAATTGAAACTAATTTACTTATAATAATATAATCATCAACCATTATCAATCCACTGCAGGATGAAGATCTCTTCAAGTTTAATCCAACTTCTCTGATCTTTAACTTCTCTTCTCTACATCATTCCTGCACACTTTCTTATTTCATCTATCCATCTCACATGTGGTCTCTTTTTGGATTTTTTACAATCTCTTGGAATCCAGTTTAAAATTTCAATTGTCCATCTATTATCATCCTTTCTAGCAATATGTCCAGCCCAACTCCACTTCAGTTTTTATTTTTTTCAATGAGATCAGTAACACCTGTTTGTTCTCTTACCCATATATTGCATTTTCAATCTTTTCTTGTTACTTCCAACATACATCTGTAAATACTTTTTTGAATGGTCTGAAATCTCTGTATTGCTCTTCTATTAAGTGCCTATGTCTCAGATCCATAAGTAAAAACTGGTAAAACACTTTTATTAAAAACCTTCCTTTTCAAACACAATCAAGTTTAATTCTATGATTAATTTTATCCATTATGTTTCCATCTGTATTAATCTGACCAAGGTATTTGTAACTGTTAACTTCTTCTAACTCATCATGATATATTTTGAGAAAATATCATAATATTCATATTGTAAATTGTGTTGCTAAATTTTATAAATGCACAATTGACAATTATGTAAATTAGTTTTGTAAGCTGAGCGTTAAGTAACCAATCAGGTTGTAAGTTGGAGCTGGTATATAAATGAATGCTCTCATTTTTGACACATTATCATTATTGTTATTACTGCTTCCTTTATATTTTATTATTTTAAAATAGTACCCAGTATATTCTCAAAATATAATAATATACAGGGTACTATTTTAAAATAATAAAATATAAAGGAAGTAGTAGAAACAATAATGATAATGTGTCAAACAATGAAAGCATTCATTTATATGCCAGCTCCAACTTACAACCTGATTGGTTACTTGACCCTCAGCTTACAAAACTAATTTACATAATTGTCAATTTTGCATTTATAAAATTTAGCAATACAATTATGAATCACAACTTATAATACAAATATTATGATAATATTTAATTATAAATCAATTCTATAATTTTACCTAACAAATTAAATACTTTAAAACAATATATTTTAAACAATACTTTATCAATTTATCTAATACTTAACTTTAATGTATCTATTTTTTAGTTAATCTTTATTGACTACAAATATTTTAAAGACAATTAATTAAATAATTTCCTATATTTTTTTTTTATGATATCCAAATGTTTGCAATTTTTTAAAACAATTGTGAAAGTAATTTTGAAACTTCTTTAAAAACCTTGCAAACACAAAATATGTGTTGCTAGTCACATGACTAAAAACTCCAAGAAAATGTTGCAATTTTTTTAATATTCACTGTCTGAAATGGGATTAATTAAATATTTAACTACAAAATATTACATTATAAAAAATGATAAAATATAATGATAGAATTTGGAATAAACAATTGTGATATTATTTAAACAATAAATAAAATTGAATATACCCGTATATCCCACAAAATACTAAAATTTTTAATAAACAATTATAATATAAATTTGAATCTATTTTTATTAAAATACATTTAATAATAATTAGCATACATGCACTTTGTGGATTTAACTATAAATGAATACTCTCATTTTTTTCAAAGACAAGATAAAGTCTTTGTGAAAAGATAGGATGAATCCATCTATCCGTTCAATCCAAACATTTAAGTATGGGAAAATATTAAGTATTTGGAAATGAGAGTGTGAAGATATTAAAAATCACTCTAAATTACCTTTACTATATCTAAATGAATGACATTTGCAAAATTTACTAGAATTTATGATACGTCATTCTTGTATTTGAAAAAATGAGAATAGTCATTTATAGTTAAATCCACAAAGCACATGTGCATTAGCTTAATGCTAAATATTATTACAGTTTAAAAACATTGTGCTATATAAAATAAATAACTTATAAAATACATTTAATATCCTATTTAATTTTTAATCACTGTTTAAAAATTAGTTTTCAACATCTTGTTTAATAAGACTTTTAGTACACAATTTTCATTATCATCAATATGGCCAGTTCTCCCAACCATACAAAATTGTAATATTTAGTTTTTACTATATAATTTTAGCATTTTATCATGGCGTTTAAATATTTATAACTTTTATCTTCATCTTAACAAATCGTTAAAAACCTATTGACATTATTATAGCACTTACAGATTTTTTTTTTAATTTAAATTTTTTAAAAAATTGACTTTCAAAACCTATTTAGACCTAATAAAAAAGTACTATATATATATATATATGAGAAGGTTTTCATGGGCATCTGCATGATTACAACTTTAACCAGCTGAGGATAAGTAATGTCTTTATTATATATACTTAAAGCTTTTATGCAATCCCATTTTCATGAAATTTGTTTTAGCATGAAATTCGTTATGACTATAACTTACCTATTTTATATTTCCTTATTTTATGTATGAAAAACATCTGATAGACACAGTGTTTTAAATATATTGTCCAGACACTCAATCTATCCTTGATCACAGAAGGCACCACCAGATCGCTACTTATCTGGAAAATTTATTTACTGTGAACAGAATAGATTATGATGATGATAGTTTGTTCTGACTACATTCAGGGAGGAACAAGAAATCTTAAATATTGTTTAGACAATTGAGAAATAAAAGCACTAAGACAAACATCAGCCAAATAGAATTTAAACAATTTTAAACTTTTATTTATAAAGTAAATATTGGCACACAATAATTATGATTATGTCAGGCATGTAGTAGGAAGAATAAACTGTCAACGCTCTGGAAGACAGACTAATTTTCTAATAGTGAATTAAAAAAAGGAAAGAAAGATTTTCCTTTAGCTGACAATCCACCCAAAACAATTCTGGTTTCCTTGTTCAAAAACTCAAACAGAAAATGGAATGGAAAGCTTCTTGTATGGATCAATGAACCATTGTGGATGAGCGTTCAAAGGCTTATGGACTAATGACGTAATATTGGCTTAGTACTTATGCATGTACAAGATCACCAAGGTTGATATTATGCAAGATCAACAAAAAATTAATACATCAGAGTATAAATTATAAAACAGGAGAAAATTTACACCTCCAATTTAATGCAATAGAAAAATTAAAAAAAAACTCCGGCATAAATGATTTCAAATTAATAAAATATTAAATCGATGATTTAAAGAAGATAGGCATTTAAAACTGGTGAATTCCCAACCAAATGATTGTCCAAAACTACACTGAGTACGATAATTAAAGGTCTCAGTAGGAGACAGGTAAGTAATTATAAAACTAGTTATGTTTGGCCAAGTATTCCAAGAAAGTAAAATAATTAGAATTACAATATAAATTTACAAACAAAATTCACAATACATGTTCTGACAAATAAATTTATAGCAACTTGTAAAAGATAAAATAAATCTAGTAAACAAAATAATAAAGTTTGATCTAGATTTTTATAAATTAAATTATCAAAGACTGCATGTGAGAAAAAATACGAAAACATTAAATGACTTGGCAGAAAGAAACATTCTATCACATAGAATTTAAATGGGAATTAAGAGTATCTTCCTGATAGTAGTTCACCCAAACCAATTCCATTCATTTTATAGAAATTTAAGATATAAAAAAAACGTTGCATGTAAAAAACTAACAAATCAGCACAGACAAGCTTTTCCTAGTCCCGAAAATCAACGTTGAAACTAAGAATGTCCTAATTCGGCAAAACACTCATGGACAAGCACATTTAAACCACCAATGTTAGTCTTGCACAATAAAAGAAGACATTATATACTATGTAATCTGAACTATGGAAAATAAAACCTCTACAAGGAAAACAGAACAACAAACATAATAAACTGCCAGCCTAAAGATTTTGCGTTTTGCAAAAGTGCAAACGCAGTATTTTAAAACAATTATTGGACAATCAAATAAATACAGGTGAGCAAATTAAACTGCTAAAGCATTTAGAAAAAAAAGTTATGTATATAATTTGAGATATATTAAGCATATAAAAATATAAACTCACTAAACCTTTTTCGATAAATAAAATTGAAAGCAAACGTGGAATCTTAAAACTAAGACCCCAAGACACATTATAAATACAATGAAATGCAAATAAGTTAATAAATAAGAGGTTAAATAATTATTAAGATTACAGATTTATTTTTAGTTTGAGTATGGATTTAACTAAAGACTATACCCTAGAAAAAAAAAAGGAAATATTTACCTTATGGTAAAGTGAAGTTTGTGTAGTTTCCAAGAGTTCTTACACCTTCCTGTAATGGGAAAAAGGTAAATGATCCCAAGAAAATGAGTGACAGTTCATCCAGATCACAATCTTTCACATGTTCATTATTTTTTCAGTGTATTTGTACATAGCAAACTTTTGTATGTCATTTAACTTGTTTCTAATTCTCTGCACTCACAACTTTGGTATCAACCATTTTATAAAAATGTATTCATAACTCTTATTAATTACTAAAGATTATCTCTAGCCCAAATATATACTTTATATACAACAAAAACAAAATAGGTTATTTTGGATAGAAAAAAACCCTAGCCCATAACAACAACAGATAATTGAAAAGTTTTTTTTATTAATTATGCAAAAGATACACAATGAAAACAATTAAATATAAAAATAAAGTGTTTATTTACAATAATTTACGTTTCTTCTATGTGCTAGTTGAGCTTACTTTCTGGGTAATCCAATCAATGTAATCAGAAATGTGTATGAATGCTGAATGTGAATAAGAGACTCCACATTTGCCTCCTGAGGTTGATGCAATGCCTAGTGCAGTCCAACGATTATTAAGATTAATGAGCAAAGGACTTCCAGAATCACCCTATAAGAAATATAAACATTTATTTATAAAGCATTATGGAAAACATATACTTTTATTACTGTAAATTTATACTAATTAATGTCATAAAACTTCAGCATATTACAAGAGTCTCTCTTATAAAATTATTTTGCATTGAAACACATTTGACATAAACTCATTTCTTTAATTGGTAAAGTAAGTCATTTTTTACATTGACCTATTCCCAAAAAAACATTTATAACATTATACATCATTAAAAACCACTCAACACTTATACTGTGTACTAGCAAGGAAAGCTGCAGAAGAGAATAAAAGTCTCAAATGTGCGCAACATTTTGATATTCGTAAGAAACTTAATAAACAAAAAAGATAAAATTATCTCTAAAGAAATGACATCATGAAATGGGTAGAAAAAGTACCTCCACATCAATTATATAATCTGAATTGGCAAGAGAGTGAGACATTGAAACAGTATATTTCTGCTCTCATATTTGTTTTGCCTATTTTCTGCATAGCTCCATCTATATTAGATGTAAACCCATCAAAATGAGACATGTATAGATGTTTAACATAGGTATCTTAACTCAGTTTTATATATTTATGAATTGAATACAGGTCATAGAATATTGTTTAACAATGCTTTGGTTATTTTTTATGAAAAGAATGAGTTAAAAAATAAGAATAAAGGAGACTTTGATGATAAAACTCCTTGATTCTGAGGCTATCAATCTTATGAAGACTTCTTTTCATATTAAGGGTAGGTGGGGTTTGAAATGAATTATGGAAAGATTTGTTTGTGTGTATATATGGTCTATTTCTTTTAGATTGATTTCACTTGAGAAGGTCTATTTGTAATAGATGAAACTATGGCTGTGTAAGGATTTTGGTAAAATTTTGGATTTAATCTAGTATTTGTATTGTTTTATGGTTTTGCATTTTTATTTTTGCTAGTATAGTGTTAGACAGTTTTGGTGATATATATATATATATATATATATATATATATATATATATATATATATATATATATATATATATATATATATATATATATATTATAGCAGATATTTTATCAAATATTTTGGGATTATATTGTTTGTTTTCATTTAAAAGATTCAATGTGTTATTTTTATATTTAAAATCACATGCATATGTGTAGTCACGTACTACCATGATACATATATAGCACAAAATGATTTAAATATTATTTAGGAGCTTTTTAATGCTTAATTTTAAATTGAAATAGTTGTAAACAAAAATCATGCCACTGGCCACCCATTTTATTATAGTGTGTGTGTAAAGTTTAAAATGTTATTTTTTTGCAATATTTTTCTAAAATATATTTTATAATAACAATATATTAAACCATGCCACCTCTACAAAGGGTGTTCTATGCCTACCATCTGAGGTGCCTAAAGTACAAGCTGCAAACAAAAAGCTTGGTAATATTCTTTCCTACACAACAGAGCTCTAAATTAACTTCAAATATTTAAACCTTTTAATTCTATCAAGCTAGTTTGTCTAATGGAAAGTGAACGTTCAATATTTAATTCTTAAAATTTTGTCTAAAGTAATATAATGTATAATCTATTATAAAATGTGCCTGAAACTACCTGTAAATCTTAATTATGCTTCTTTAAATTATTCTAAAGTATAATGACTGTAATCTAAATTTCTTATTACTGTGGTTGTGCCTTTATATATATATATATATATATATATATATATATATATATATATATATATTATAACGTTTTCTGTATTTCTAGGCCTCTACATGCATTATAAATGCGTGAGTTGATCAAGTTATGCAAAAAAAAAATAAATGTTCATTTATTTTATTAAAAAAAAAGAACAACGTTTCATTATTATTCTAAAACATAACTATCTTTCCTTTCGGCTCAGCCTAGAATTATTACTAAGTACAATCGTGAGCTGACTCAGTTTTTAATTTCTACATGAGGGCACCAGAGTCGTTAGACCCACTGAGTCGGCGTCAAACATATTGTAACTCGTAAACTAATATAATAATTATACAATCTGGGTTAAAATTCCTGTTAAGTAGAAGATATTCCCTTTTGACTTAATTAAGAAAAATAAATCTATTTAGCAAAGGTAATTTGTATACTAATTTGATTCTAAATAATCAAAACTTAAATATAATAACTCTAAATTTATACATGTACAATGAAAGTATGTTAATAACAAAGATTTAATATTTATGATAAATGAAAAATTATAATGTTGGGACATATTGTGCATAACGAATTTAATAATTTGATTCAAATATTGAAGCAATAGTTAGTTTGTGTCTTATTTTTCCGTGGTACTGTTTCATTTACTACTTCATTTGCAAATGTTTAGATCACAAAATTATGGGATAAACATTTCATTAAAATCTCAGTTCATAAAGCTTTATATAAAGTTATGGCCATTAACTTACCAGTAAGTTTATATTTAAATAGGTCATTGATCCTCCGACATCCAATTCAGTCAGTGGGTAGTGTGCAGTAGTTGATTTTTTTTGTGCACTTCTTCCAAATCTCTGATCAAATTTAGGTAGAGTCAGATGACAATCTAGGTGACTTTTCTCAAGAGAAAGTGTTGGCAAACAATAGAGTTCTACTCACTCATGGAGAGTGGTTTCAGTTCATATCTAAGTGGACACATTATATAAAAAAATATGAGACACTTCAAATTGCTCAACACTCTATGGAACAACAAGACCAAAGACACTTTTCAAATCTGTCGGCTCCTTTTATATTCCCAGATTCTTTTTAGAAGTTCTGTGCATATTCCTTTTTTACCTTTTGTTCTATTTTATAAACTTCTACATTATTCTCCTTTTTTTTTATTACAAAGTCTGTTTTCTCATTAAGAATTTCTGCCATTTTTAATTACTATCAGAAAGTCTGACTTTCTGATAACAATGTTTTACCTTTGGAATTTTCTTTCACTATTTGAATCAATTATTCAGTATGCACTTTCCAACATTGAATTTATTTTAGTTAACTTATATTTTAAAAAAAAATTAAACTTTCACTGCACGTTTTTCTTAAAACAGCATTATATTACAAAAATAAAATTAAAGATCGGGTTCTCTCTTTTTTTATTTAAATGATACACAATATTAAATAGTAATTTGTACCCTGTATATAAATAAATGGTACAATACTACCGGGGCAGGGGAATGAAAATAAAATAGAGGTTTAAACTAATTTTATTCTTAATAAGTGTTTATGTCCATATTTGTGTTTTTTTTTTATTAGCATGCTGGTATATTTTGTAGACTCATTCAACAAGCAACGTTCGGCTTTAACACCTACTTTTAGGTCTAACATGGCGGGAATGCAAAATATTTCCACATTCAGCTGTGTCCTTTCCGCTTAAATGTAATAGTAATGATAAGAAGACCAAGTTATAAGCACAAACGAGGGTTGCTCATCATTTTGAGTCTTACAGGCTCATGGCAACCTGGTCCTTCCTCCCCATTTATCGGGATCTCTGCTAGAAGAGACTGATGAACATTTAAAGAAGGTATTATGTTATATACTGCATACTAGGACTTGGGGCTATGCTTTTTCCCCTCTTCAGTAACTGCCTACCTGGTCAAATACTTGTGACTTACATCTACATCAGCCGCGATCGTGTTTTTTTATGTAAATTTATATATACATATTTTAATATTCTAGTTGTGTGTTTTCATATTATTATTTTTTTGTTTTCATTTCTCTAGAGGCATATCCAAAATCTGCAGGGTGTCATCCGGCCCAATTTATCTCTCAATGTTATCTATCGCTATAACTGTATGATGGTGGAAGTGATAGGGATCGAACCCCCTCTCTGTGTTGCTCACACCAGTCTCTCCATTTTACATCAAGGTCTTCTCTCTTGTATTTATTTTCACTTCTAAACTTTTTGTCTGGTGCTGGAGGTCTTGCACTGATTCCCATCCCTTTATTTTTAGTTAGGGACCGCTTATCTTTCCGTTGATTTCCAGAACTATCAGTCAATACCATAGTGTTCAGTTGTAGTCGACCCTTCTGGTTCGGTATTTTGTCGAAGTGTTTAGGACTTATCTCTTCTCCAGCCTTGTCATTCTCGAAAGTGCTAAGTAATTCTGCCATTCTCTCTACTGTCTCACATCCGGTACTTATCAACAGATGCCCTACGGGATCGGGAAAATTTTTCTGCATAATCTTGATAATCTGCTTCTCTGTCAGTGCTCATAGTTGCGCTACTTGTTTCCAAAAAAATGGTACATAACACCCTTCTCTGCATTGCTCTTGTGCCACTTTATTCTTAATTCTCTCTTGGTGGTCTTCATTTCAATAACATTTGATTAATATTTGACCATACTGCGTAAAGTTCTTAGGTTTCTTAAACAAGGATTCCCACCAAGCTTGCGCCGTCCCTTGTAAATGATTAACTGCCACCATTAGCTTAACATCCTCTGACATGGGGTTTATCGTGAAGTACCCCTGCAGGCTATTTAGGTGTTCGATGGGTGATTCTCCATCTTGTCCATAGAAAATTTTTAATTTCAAAAAGGGGTTTACTGAACTCAGCATGTTTTCTCTATTTTCTATGAATTTTATCTCTTGGCTTTCTTGTTTATCGGATCTCAATTCTATCACTTCTGTGCTCTGTGACCCTTTAGCTATTTTCTCATCTACTACCCGTATTAACTCTTCTTTCATTTCTTTAATCTCTACCCTTATTTCTTCTTTCAATTCTCTGACCATCTCTGCCATTTCTTTTTTTAAATCTTCTTTGAATTCCATCATGCATTCATATAATAGTTTTCTTATTAAGGGTTCCATGCCCTCTTTTAATTCTTTCTCGCCTTCTGCCATATTTTGTATATTTTTAGTACTTCTCAATTTCATATATGGATGTGTTGCTTATTTTTGCTATAGTAAACAAAATCTTAACTTTATCAATTGTTACGATATAAATTCAATATTTTATTTTGCTTTGTTAATAAATTCGTTCACAGACACGCCTCTCTTTTATCACCCTATAATCTCCCATCCCTCTCTATTACTAGCCTTTGATCGATTTTATTTATTATTTAATTTATCCACTATTATTTTGTTTCAATATAAACTTATTTAAAATCTTATATTTTAAAAAAAAAAAAACTTTTGTAATCGTACGCAATAACTTTTTAGACTTGCGCACTATTTGTGGTCATATTTATTTTCCGGCTACGGACATTAAATTCTCAATTTTATGCCGTTTTTAAATTTTCTCAGGTCGTGGTTTTTTTTTTTCATAAGCCCGAGTTGGGAAAGCCATTATAACATTTTCTGTATTTCTAGGCCTCTACATGCATTATAAATGTGTGAGTTGATCAAGTTATGCAAAAGAAAAATAAATGTTCATTTATTTTATTAAAAAAAAAAGAAGAACGTTTCATTATTATTCTAAAACATAACTATCTTTCCTGACCAGCTCGGCCTAGAATTATTACTAAGTACAATTATGAGCTGACTCAGTTTTTAATTTCTACATGAGGGCACCAGAGTCGTTAGACCCGTCAGCGTCAAACATATTGTAACTCGTAAACTAATAATTATACGATCTGGGTTAAAATTCCCATTAAGTAGAAGATATTCCCCTTTGACTTAATTAAGAAAAATAAATCTATTTAGCAAAGGTAATTTGTATACTAATTTGATTCGAAATAATCAAAACTTAAATTGAATAACTCTAAATTTATACACGTACAATGAAAGTATGTTAATAACAAAGATTTAATATTTATGATAAATGAAAAATTATAATGTTGGGACATATTGTGCATAATGAATTTAATAATTTGATTCAAATATTGAGGCAATAGTTAGTTTGTGTCTTATTTTTCCATGGTACTGTTTCATTTACTACTCCGTTTGCAAATCTTTAGATCACAAAATTATGGGATAAACATTTCATTAAAATCTCAGTTCATAAAGCTTTATATAAAGTTATGGCCATTAACTTATTGGTAAGTTTATATTTAAATAGGTCATTGATCCTCCAACATCCAATTCAGTCAGTGGGTAGTCTGCAGTAGTTGTTTTTTTGTTGCACTTCTTCCAAATCTCCGATCAAATTTAGGTAGAGTCAGATGACGATCTAGGTGACTTTTCTCAAGAGAAAGTGTTGGCAAACGATAGAGTTCTACTCATTTATGGAGAGCAGTTTCAGTTCATATCTAAGTGGACACATTATATAAAAAAATATGAGACACTTCAAATTGCTCAACACTCTCTAGAACAACAAGATAAAAGACACTTTTCAAATCTGTCGGCTCTTTTTATATTCCCAGATTCTTTTTAGAAGTTCTGTGCATATTCCTTTTTTACCTTTTGTTCTATTTTATAAACATCTACATTATTCTCCTTTTTTTATTACAAAGTCTGTTTTCTCGTTAAGAATTTCTGCCATTTTTAATTACTATCAGAAAGTTGGTCTTTCTGATAACAATCTTTTACCTTTGGAATTTTCTTTCACTATTTGAATCAATTATTCAGTATGCACTTTCCAACATTGAATTTATTTTAGTTAACTTATATTTAAAAAAAAAAAATAAACTTTCACTGTACGTTTTTCTTAAAACAACATTATATTACAAAAATAAAATTAAAGATCGGGTTCTCTCTTTTTTTATTTAAATGATACACAATATTAAATAGTAATTTGTACCCTGTATATAAATAAATGGTACTATATATATATATATGTGTGTGTGTGGGTTCCATTTTATCTTCTGAAATATAATATATGTTATAATATGCCAATATTTTGAAACAGCAAGCACTTTCAATTTCAATATGCTTTCAAAAAAGATATTATTATTAATATCTTCATTTTAATATTTTAATAATGCTATTTAATCCACTAGAGTGATGTTTTGCAATCATATTATGTCATGTAATGAATCACAATGTTTCCATTATGTTTTTTTAAATCTAGTATCAGTTGAGGAGGGTTAAGGAATTAATCAAAAGTACATATGCAGATTGATGAACTGTATATCAGAGAATAACTGTTATACTTATTTTTATTGTTATTACAAGAGTTTTTAATTAGTGGAGAATTTGTTTGTGTATATATATATATATATATATATATATATATATATATATATATATATATATATATATATATATATATATATATATATATATATATATATATTAAGCATTAAATTACCTTGCATGGTTAAGAAATCCAGTACTGCCCTTGGTGAACTAATATTTAAACAGTCAGATCTATCAATCATCCTGTTTCACCTTCTATTTTAGAAAGTAGTATCAATTTCCCTATGTATATACCCAAGTCCATGTATATCAAGTTAAAATTAAACCTAAATATTGGAATTTTGCCATAATCATGTGTGTGCAGTATTATAACATGCATCGTTCAATACTTATGAATGTGTGTGATAAATTATTGTATATGCATTTACATATTATAGTTTATTAAATAAATTAGTATAAATCTTGCTGTGTATGTAACAAAAACTTCCATATATGTAAAAAGAGAAGTAATGCTATAGATTTAAAAACATTATAGTTTTGTTTTATTTTCAAATTGATTCTAGGAGTGATGTAGAAATTGTTGTATTTTGCATATAGAAATAAATTTCAGTTAAATATGTCACATATAGAGTAAGATGTGTATGAGTTTCAAATGTTTTTTTTTTTTTAAATAATATGTAATATAAAAATATGCTATTTCAATAATTTTGACCTAATTAAATGTTAAAGGCAAAAATAGATTTTAAAAGTATTAAATAAATTAACCTTGGTTAAAAATCAAGGGAACCACTTTTTGAAAAAGAGAAAAAATCAATAACTCAGTAAGATTCCCTACCTTTGCTGAAAATATTACAAAAGTGGGATAAATAAATAAAAAAAAAATAAAAAAAATAAGGAAGTATTAAACAAGTTCGTTAACTGATGAGGAGGAATAGAGCAATATATAAAAATTTCACTTCAGCCATAAAGTAAATAAATATGTATCATTTTTAGTTATTCATTTGAAGAAATTGTATTAAAGTTCAATGATGAGAAACATTAAGTAGTGGGCAATAGATTTGTCATCTATCTTTCTAAACACTGACCATCAAAGATGGTAGGACATCAGCACTAGTAGCCTGCATTAGAGTTAATGGAAAATTTTCCCAAGATCAAGCAACACCATGCAAGTCAAACATAGAATGCAGATCAGTTACTGATTTCTGCAGATTTCAACCCATTCTTTAAATTAAATCTAAAACTTTCAAAGGTAGCTATATTAAAATGTACGGCCACTTTTATCTTAAACCATTTTAAATCCTAAACTTTGAAATGTTAATTTCTAAGATGCTAGTTAAATGTATCTTTTATTTTATATGTAAATTTTGTATGTCTTGCATAATTCAATCCAAACTAAGCAAAATTAAAGCCAAGTTCTAATTTTCACTTATATAAATCAGTAACAGCTTGTTATTCTTCTTTCTTTCTTAACGTATGCTTAGCCTCTATTATTTTGATTAAAATGCATTTATTGAGTCATGCTATGTTTTATTCAGAATGGAGTTTGCTAATGTTTAATGTAATTGTGGAAAGATGATTAGATGCTCTCACATTTATTTAATTCTTCATTCATTAGCACACAAACCGAACTCCTTTCTGAAAAGGATAAATATACAACCTATTTTATATGTAATTAAGCTGTTACAGTTGCTTAATAAGATTGATTTGCTTTAAAATAAATTATTTATTTAGTATTCAGCAGGCATGATTAAGTACAGCATATTATTAGTATTTAAACTTGTAATGTTCCTAGATATGCTGTTGTCCTCCTTAGTTCCATATTAAAAGCTATACAGATACCTTAACAAACTACATTTTATATTCCTTTAGTAGCGTAATTGTTGATGCTATCCTTATGAACTGGCTTGTAGTGGTCTCATGGAATGAAACTAAAGATTTGCATGCTAATTTAATTAAGTAATAGTATAGTCATTGTGGCAGGTGTGTTCTTATGAAGCACGTACATGCCTTAATTCCTTGCTGTTATTCTCATATGTAATGGGCTTGGTTAAAGGTCAATCCATTTGATTAGTTTGGGCAGCATTATACTTAGAACTGGAACACAAGAATCCAGAGGATTAGTTCACAAGCTGTTCTGATCACCCAGACTAAATGTCTTATTTTCACAGCAAATAGTATGGTCCTTGGAAACCAATTACATGGTAATAAATCCCATGATTAAGGACACATTTGAGATGCACAGACTTTGGTTAAGTATTTTATAAATGCTGCAGTATCTGAAGTCACACTACTAAACACCAGTTCATCCCTCCATATTAATAAATATTTCAGCTTTCATCTGAACTTAAGTCTAATTTCATGAGTTTACTATCTGTGTAGAAAAAAAATGTTTAGCTCATAGTAATAATATTAAAGCTAGTTACAATTTACAATGATCATTAATCCAAATCTTATAGATTATAACATAGCATAATTGACACATAATCAGTTGTAGATTAAATATACAAATGAATTTTACAAATATGAATGATTAATTCTCCAATCTAAGTAACTTGTAGCCTATAAACATCATCCTCATCTGTGTGTGTGTGATAGCCATATATTTCATTTTATATATTATCTTTTTTACTTATTTTCCTTAAATTATGGCTCATAATAAAATTTATAAAAGTAATTATGCTTAGTGATTTATTTCTGGCTTATTTGTTATTATAAACTCATAGTTAAATGTTATGATATCAGTTTTTAGGCCATATCTTCTATATAGCCATATTCTATGAGTGTATTTGTTTAATTAAGTGTATTTCTCTGCTTAGTCAATTTTAGTCTCATGTTCCACCACTGTGTTACTGCTGGCACGTGAAATAAACATATATGATTGTAGCCTCATATATGTCATCCATATAGTAAATCTCTGAGCATTGGTGAAAGAACTGTGGTAAGATTTAATTTGAGGTCTCCATTATCTCATCTCGATCATCCTTGTGATAATTCACCAGAACTGTGGATTTTGTTGCGCAGATTTACAGAAATGATTGTTACGTGGTATATTTTATTTTCCCAGAGATGGTACCACACCATGAGGTTTTTGATGCAAATCACCCACATACCCTGAATGATATTTTTTTAACTCAACCTTAAATTGCAGAGAATTGATAATAGATAAATATCAGATGTTTTCATTGGAAAACAAAATTTGGTTATATAAGTTAAACCATTATAGATTTTAACTTGAGACTAACAAATTGTTTGGTAATTGAAATTTATGACACTATGACTATATGGTAAAATTTGGTTATATAATTCACAATATATGTTTGGACTTGTACTTTCTGATATCATATGTGTATACCTCTTCTACTGACAGCTGGAACCTGAGGTAATTTGAACAGGTTAAAATTATCCTCATATAAATTTTCTGTCAGATGGAGATAGTTTTAAAAGTATTTGCAAATTGTGAAACTTGTTTATGTGATTTGACATTTAGAATGAGTGAGAAATAATAGAAAAATTAGGTTAGACAAATTGATTATATACATGTACTTGGTGTGCAAAATTGTAATGTCATGTAAAGACAATCATGGATTAAAATAATAATAATAATAATAATAATAATAATAATAATAATAATAATTATAATAATAATAATAATAATAATAATAATAATAATAATAATAATAATAATAATAATAATAATAATAATAATAATAATAATAATAATAATAATAATAATAATAATAATAATAATAATAATAATAATAATAATAATAATAAAACTTTAAATTATGCAGACAAGAAAAGAAGCATGGCAAATGAAATTTTATTTATTATCATTTGAGTACTCAGTTTGATTATGTTAAGGAGGCATTTTGAGCTAAAGTAAATTGAAGGGCAGAATTAGAAAATGTATACTGTTTTTCAAAGGGGAGGATGGAAAGTCAGCCATTATAGAAGAATTATAATAAACTTTTGTGAAATCGGTCAAAGCATAGGAAATAATGGATAGTATAGAATGAGGGGTAACAAAAGAAAGAAGTGAATTGAAGTAGGATAGAATGGAAAAAGAGTTTAGAAATAAAGAAAAAACTCAGAGCATAGAGTGATATATTAGGAGATAGTAGTAGTAGTACAGAAGATGTGGTAGAGGCAAATATAAATGGGAACATAGAGTGTGAACCTAGGGTGAATCCAGCACCCATGAAATAACAGTTTAAGGAGGAAGAGTGTGAAAACTTGATAAAATAATGGTAGCTGTAACACAGGTGAAATAAGCAGAACAAGAAAGAGAAAAGAAAGAGAAAAATAAAGAGGAAGAAAAGAAAGAGAAAGAAGGAGAAAAATGAAAGAAGAGAAAAAAGAGAAGGAAAAAAGAAAAAAGGACAAGGAAAGATGCTGAGGAGTATAGGACAGATTGTGGAAACTAGAGATGAGAAAATTGACTTAGACTTCGGGCCCTAGAGTAAAAAATGGTGAATTTATCCACTGAATGTACAGAAAATTATTCCAAGGTTCAGGAAAATTATAAAGAATTCCTAGTTGCACATGAGAAAAAGACTACAGAATCTTTGTGATAAAAGGGGATGTAATACTAATAAGGGATAAAGTAGAGAAACAGGGAGCATAAAAATGCTGACAAATTAATGAGTTAAAAATAAGTACTGAATTTATATTGTAAAAAATAATATTTATAAAAGTAATATGTACTTACTGAACATGTACTTTGCCCATACTCGCCCAAGTAACCAGCACAGATGCGATTTCCAATTACAGTATTAAGCAATTGGCCTAGTATAATGCAAATATCATGTCGAATCATTGGTAATTTGTGTCCATAAAGATAATCACTTACAGGTCCATCTAAATTAATAAGTATAAGAAAATATATAATTAAATTTCAACGAGTTATAAAGTATAGTTCTTAGACATTTTCATATATTAATAAAAGATATTAAATATAAAAATATCATATTTTTAAATATGACAAACAACACCATTATGTTCATGGTATTTTATACAAATATGAATTAAAAAATTGTACTGGTACTGTTTTGAATAAATATCAGCAGTACTATATTAATTATAGACTATCCAATCTTGTATATCAGGAGTTTAGTCTTTGGGCACAAATGTGTTGTATGGGTGATGGTTTCTCCTTTATCACAGTCAAGAATCTCTCAGCCTCTATGCCCAGAGAAATCTGTTAACCACAATATCTTTCCAATCCCTACCGTAGGTTCTTCCCATATTTTCCCCTATCCTGCTCCATCCCATTTCAAAATTTTTGCTCACTTTATGGCCTTTATATTTAGGTCGACCTTACCTTTTTCTAAATCCTGCGTAAAAAACTAAGAACCCACTTTTTGTATAATAACCATATTTATTCTTCTATAATTTCATTATTTCTGCCTTTC
Source organism: Epiperipatus broadwayi (assembly GCA_028023455.1). Taxonomy (NCBI): domain Eukaryota; kingdom Metazoa; phylum Onychophora; class Udeonychophora; order Euonychophora; family Peripatidae; genus Epiperipatus; species Epiperipatus broadwayi. The sequence goes on from JAQFVV010007672.1 coordinate 30,602, forward strand.
TGCTTGTAAGCATTCATTCCACATTTAATACACATTATCTTCTGTAATCTGATGTAAGGAGCAAAAAACAACTCAATTCATGTCAAATATATCTGTTCTACAGTTGATATTAACTAAGCAAATGAAAAAATCCAAAACTTGCTTTTTTTGAAAATGGTTTGGACGCCATCAAAATATAAAACAGCCATTGCAGGATATTGTCTGACACAGACCTATTGAGATATTTTAGCAAATGTGAGGCTATATTACAAATAAAAGTCTTACTGTTGTCAAATAACACTGTTACAAGAATACATGCTAATAAGACATTCAAACTCAGATCAACAGTGACTTGATCATTCATATCCCAAATAACAGTTGGTTATTATGGTGAGAATAATATTTAGTACTTTTGCTTTGAAAGATGATCTTAATATTACCAATAAAGATACAAACAATGGGTGATGTTAGGAACTGCAAATTTATATAAAGCAAAACTGGATTTGAGAACTGACAGAAAATTTCATTGGTTATCCTATGTTAAATATTTTCAATTGCTTGAGGAGCAATTTAAAAAGAAATTTCAAGAGTTTACTGCCATCATATACATAGTTATCGGTTTTATCAACTTTTACAAAGTAAAAATATATGAATACATTCCAAAGTTGTTCAAATAAGACCAGAAAAACAGGAGTAAGAAATGTTGGATCTTGAGAATAATAGCGCTAAAATTCCATGTATCAAATGGAATTTCTAGAATCAAATTGACAGAAAAAAGTTTCCTATCTAAAAATCAGGATGCAAGATTGATGCTCCATACCTGTGTGAATTCTCATTTTTCACCATGAATATTATCAAATCAAAATAAAGATCTTGGCTTGATGATGGGTATCTTAGTTGTTTACAAAGATTGTCCTATTATGAAGCACTGGTAAGTAAAATGTAATGTCTAAAATTGCACTGGTAATTAATGTTATCATTATAATATTGTCTATTAAATTTGTAAATTAAAGATTTTTAAAACTCATACAATAATATTGAAATTCGTAATTATGATGATCCTAAGCAATTTAATTCGTAGTCCGATATTATTAAGAGAAAATTACAAAGTGATATCAAGTAAATGTAATTGCAAATCATTATTCTTGTTATTTCTTACAAATTTTCTAATTGACGTCTTATATAAACCTCAATACAAATAATCTAATTGATGGAAAGGCAATCATTTTACTATTACCCAACTTGAATTCCAATTAATGTGCACATTGATAATATCCACCACTTAAAGGGACCTTAAGAGTAGTAGCCATCTATAAGCCTAATTTAGTTTTACAAACTGTTGCCTGTATATTCGAATGATGCTTATACAATAAGACTATCATTTATGCCAAAAAACTAAAGAAACATGGCCTTGTCCTAATTTGATATTTTTGATTGCTTCCCAATTAAATTGGGATGTCAAATTAAGTACTGCTATTTTGATCTTTGGAATTATACATATTTTTTCATATTTTTTGGATATACATCCATGATTAAATTCCTCAAGTTGTTGAAAGTCAATAGTAACCATCCTCTATCTTGAATGAGAGTAGTATAGTAATAATTACACTGCAGTAATATTCAATAGGTGGATAATTGTAGACTAATGAATGACAAAAATGTGTATACTTTCATCAAATAATTTGTGTCACATTGTTGTAGCAGTAAGTTAGACAGTTATCAGTAAAACTAGTAATTCTCTACCTATATATGCTGAACAATGATAAAGATATGTAAAAAGATTATGTTGTCTTGCATTGGTGGTCGAGAGGTCAGTGCGACTGCCTTGCACTTGCAGGCAATTGCCTGGGTTGTGGGTTCACATCCCGGATGATGTTATGACACTTAAAAAAAAAGATTACGATCTGATCCAGCATATGAGTATTGGTTCAACAGAAAATGTGCATCTCTGGGATTGTTTTTTAATTTGTACGTGTCTTTGTTCATATATTTATAATTATACTCCTGAATGGCTGGAGAAAGGAATTTTCCATTAACTGAAGGGAGACACTTTGATTCCTCTTGGAAGTCTTAAAGGAATGGAGCAGGGCAAATTCCTAATGTCCATTCCATACATTATTGTCACTGCAGTTATTATTACTAGCTGATTATTCATATAGTATATGAACATAAATGAGCTGATCACCAACACACATTAGCAAGCATGGTGAGATTATTAGATTTTTCCCTCTAGGTTTAAGACAAAGAAACACCATGGACTTTCTTCTCAGTTGTCTGATAAGGCAGAATGAATATATGTGTAAATGATAAATATTTTCATATATATATATAATACATATTTTGCGGGTTCATCCATTTTAAAAACTTTTAATATTAATATACTGACATTTCGACTTGATCACACAAGCCATCCACAGAGTTATAAAAGGTAGAAAGATGGTTGTAGAGGCGCTACAATCACTGATTTGAATAAAATGTTAAAATTCTACCAATAGCAAAAAAATGTTAAATTTAGGAATGTTTTTTAAAAAAATCTTTCCAAATAGGAGGAAGTTTACATGTATCATATCGCTTATTGATACAATCTGGCCTTTTAAGTATCTCAATGACTTCTCTAATTTTGAATTGGTAGAGATTATCACATCTGGATATGATCCTGGTACTAGAAAAATCAATTTTATGATCTGAATCTATAGTATGTAGTGAGAGTGCTGATGATGATGAGTGTTGTTTAACTGCATTAGCATGCTCATCTCTCCTAACACTGATGTGACGATTACTCATACCTATGTAAGAAGCTTTACAATTTTTACATGAGATTTGATAGACACCATGAGATTCAAGAGGGATTGAATCCTTAGGCTTGGTTATTATATTGCTGATCTTTTGATGAGCAGAAAATGCTGTATCTATATTATAGCGTTTTAATATACGTCCGATACTGTCTGTAGTTCCTTTTACATATGGAACACAAATCCTAATAGCTGATTTATCATCTTTTTGTTTCCTATTTTGTCTATTTTGGGCTTGAAATAAGGCTTTTTTTATAAATTTGTAATTATAACTATTTGCTAATAAAACACTATGAATATGATTTATTTCTTCTTTCAGATGTGTCTCATTTGAAAAGTTAATTGCTCTATTTAAAAGAGTTTTGGCTACAGAAACTATCTGAGTTGGGTGATGATGAGAATGGAAATGCAAATATCTGTCTGTGTGTGTATTCTTTCTGTAAATAGAAAAAGATAAACTATTTGGTGTTCTGGTGACTAGAACATCAAGAAAAGGGTGTTTTCCATCAGACTCTGTCTCCATTGTAAATTTAATATGAGGATGCATATTATTTCAGTGTAAGAAAAAATTTATCTAATTTATTTTTTCCATGTTGCCATATGACAAAAGTGTCATCTATGTATCTGAGCCAAATGAGAGGTTTTAAAGATGATGATTCTAAAGCACGAGTTTCTATATATTCCATGAATAAATCAGCTATTACTCCTGAGATAGGTGAGCCCATAGGAGTACCAAAACTTGTCTGTAATGTTGTCCATTGTATACAAAATATGTATTTAAGAGACAATGTTTAATTAAAGCAATAATATGGTCTGGTAAATTGCAACGTTGTGAGATTATATTTAAAGCTTCATCAATTGGAATGTTTGTAAACAAAGACACGGCATCAAAACTGACCAGAATGTCATTACCATTAATTTTTAAACTTTTTAAAACAGAAATAAAATGAAGAGAGTTTTTAATATATGATTTAATAGATGAGATTGTAGGTTTAATGAAATCCTATAAGTATCTGGCTAAAATATGAGTTGGAGAACCTATTGCACTTATTATTGGATGAAGGGGGGTATCTGGTTTGTGAATTTTTGGAAGTCCATAAAATTTTGGACAGACACAAGATTTTTCACGAGGGATTATTTTATCTTTTATCTCTGTTTCAATAGGTGATTTATTAATAATAGCTTTTGTTGTTTTTTCCAAATACGTAGTATGATCTCTTTTTGATAGTTTATAAGTTTTATCATTAAGCAGATCTAAAATTTTATTATGGTAAATGTCACCATCCATTACGACTGTGGCATTACCTTTATCAGCTGGAAGTACAACAATTGATTTGTCTGATTTTATATTATTTAATGCTTGTCTTTCTTTCTTTGAAATATTATTTTTAGGAAGCTTAGATTTTTTAAAAATATTACAAATCTCAGCTCTAGCCAAATCAGTCGATGTAGAATCAATTTTATCGAAAGCTGATTCAACATTACAAAAAATTTTCTCACCAGAATACCAAATAGTTTATCTTTATCAATTTACAGAAAGGATACACACAGACAGATATTTGCATTTCCATTCTCATTATCACCCAACTCAGATAGTTTCTGTAGCCAAAACTCTTTTAATAGAGCAATTAACCTTTCAGATGAGACACATCTGAAAGAAGAAATAAATCATATTAATAGTGTTTTATTAGCAAATAGTTATAATTACAAATTTATAAAAAAGCCTTATTTCAAGCCCAAAATAAACAAAATAGGAAACAAAAAGATGATACATCAGCTATTAGGATTTGTGTTCCATATGTAAAAGGAACTACAGACAGTATTGGACTTATATTAAAATGCTATAATATAGATACAGCATTTTCTGCTCATCAAAAGATCAGCAATATAATAACCAAGCCTAAGGATTCAATCCCTTTTGAATCTCATGGTGTCTATCAAATCTCATGTAAAAATTGTAAAGCTTCTTACATAGGTACGAGTAATCGTCACATCAGTGTTAGGAGAGATGAGCATGCTATTGCAGTTAAACAACACTCATCATCATCTGCACTCTCACTCCATACTATAGATTCAGGTCGTAAAATTGATTTTTCTAGTACCAGGATCATATCCAAATGTGATAATCTCTACCAATGCAAAATTAGAGAAGCCATTGAGCTACTTAAAAGGCCAGATTGTATCAATAAGGGAGATGATACATGTAAACTTCCTCCTATTTGGAAATATTTTTTTTAAAAACATTCCTAAATTTAACATTTTTTGCTATTGGTGGAATTTTAACATTTTATTCAAATCAGTGATTGTAGCGCCTCTACAACCATCTTTCTACCTTTTATAACTCTGTGGATGGCTTGTGTGATCAAGTCAAAATGTCAGTATATTAATATTAAAAGTTTTTAACATGGATGAACCCGCAAAATATGTATTTTATATATTTAACCCGTGCAAATCTTCATTTTAACATTATTAACCTCTACAGGGAGGAAATTTTTAAACAGCTTCATATATTTGAAAGAACCTGGATTAAGAAATGTAAGTTGCTTTGTAATTTATCTTTTTTATTAGCATGCAAAAATCACAATGTTATACCCACTTGCTGTAAAATTGTGTTTCACAAGAACAATTATAATGTTAGTAAAATTTCCGCTGTGAATAATTTACATTAAATGAAGAATTGAGTAACAAGAAAAATAATAATATAAGACTTGAACGATTTGAAAATAGTTTTTTCATTCTGAACATTTATTTAAAACAGTTTGCTAATACACACATACACACCGTATACCGACACTCACAGAGATACAATAAACACACACATTATATATATATATATATATATATATATATAATATATATATATATATATATATATATATATATATAAAAAAAATATAGTTATTGCATATTTCTATATTAGTTTACCTATAATTGGATTTCCACTGTGAATAATTTACATTAAATGAAGAATTGAGTAACAAGAAAAATAATAATATAAGACATGAATGATTTGAAAATAGTTTTCTCATTCTGAACATTTATTTAAAACAGTTTGCTAATACACACACACACACCGTGTACCGACACTCACAGAGATACAATAAACACACACATTATATATATATATATATATATATAAACTTAAAAGTTATTGCATATTTCTATATTAGTTTACCTAGGGTTCTCTGCCCCCATCCATAAAAAAGGCCATCAACTTCCCTGAAACGGACTCCTTTTTTCAACAAACAAACAGGTTGTATGTATCTAGAGAAATTAAGTTTATACTTTAATTTTATTAAGCCGATATCAAAATTCAAATTCACTTTGTGTCTATCCACAGTATAATTCTCATGTGCATACAAACTTTCTACTTTATAAAGTTTTGGAACCCTATTTAAGTCCCTAATACTTGTTAAATTTGCTTTTCCGCTCATGACTGCCAATCCATTTGTGGTAGAATACCTTAAAAATAAAAAAAAAGTCATTTTAAAAACAACACAGGAAACATTATCTGAGACAGTAAGAACATTTTCCATATATATATATATATATATATATATATATATATATATATATATATATATATATATATATATATATATATATATATATATATATATATATATATATATATATATATATATATATCAGATCGTGTGTGATGAAACTTTAACAAATGTTATTATTATTATTTTTTTTACTCTTTAATGTATATAGGTAAATATTTCGATTCCAAAAGTTCTTAGTATATATTATAGGAAAAGTTCTTCACATATAGACAATAAATGGAGATATTAAGAAGTGTTAAATTGCATTCTGTAAATTTAAATATAAAGGGCTAGGAAGGGGTTGTATTTGTATATTTAAACTTTGCTGCCTTATAAAAGGAAACCCTTAGAAACTACCATTAAATCTATATAACTGGAGATAAAAGGCAGTTAACAACTAAGATCTGAATAAGCTCTCAGTGATCAAGCAAAAACATACAAAATTATGGTAAAAGAATGCATGTTGAAACAAAACACATTCAATAAAGTACATTTTAAATAGTCACAAAATTATATGTATATATATATATATATATATATAATTTTAAGAGCATGCTTATGAGCTCTAACAAGCTTTTTTTATTTATTTTTTTATGTAATAGCATTTATCATAAAAAATTAAGTAAAAAAAAGCTTGTTTAGAGCTCATTAGCATGCTTTTAATATTACATATTTGTAAATGCAAGCTATATATAATTCATGTGACATCTGACTTTGTATATTTTGGTCTTACATTTTATCTGGATTACATAGTGATGCATCTTGTTATTATGTTTAATCATGAAATCCACATTCACAACAAAATCTAGAAAAACAGACGCAAGGTATCCCTTTTTATAACCATTGCAATAGAAAACAAAAATTATTGACATGATTCTTACATTCTTGACAATTTCAACTCCATGCATCATCCCTATTACAGAACATATAAAAACTTTACATATGCAATAAATAACTAAAGATGTATATACAATCAAAAAATTAAAACACAAGAAGGTAAACTATAATGCTGAACTGAATATGGAATATTATATTTTAGAGACTTGGGAAAATGAAAATAAACTATCATGAAACTGTTAATAGTTACAAATAATAATAGAAAACTAATTCATTTACAGGTACAGTTAAAGTAAAGAAAATCTACATAATGATTTTCAAATTTATTGTAAAATAAAAACTACCATAACAAATAAACTTTCGGTTAACATTAAGCCTACAAACATAAAAATATGTGTAACGATAAATCATAAAAAAAGACATTCCAACGAAAAATTAATACATAATTATGAAATCTATAAAAATAGCCAACAGTGCATATACATGTAATTGGAAGAACAGAACATGGTAATTATCTTTATAATCCAAATAAATATAATCTAGATATTTAAAATCCTGAAGATCAATTGTTCATAAATAAAAAAAAATTATGTTGGTATTTAAATGTCTCATTTATTACGCCCCCTACCCATTATTGAGCCAGTAATACTTGTCAAGAGAAAAATAGCATTTGAAACATTGATAGATATTCTCTGGCAATTTTGGATTACCACAACTGTGACATCATTGTCCGGCCATAATTATTCTAATTTTACGAATTATTGTAACACTGGAGATTTGTTATGAGTTTTTGAATTCAACTAATTTTTTTAAAAAAAATATTATGAATATGAACTTTATTTATATTTAAAAATGTTGAATTCAAGCTAATTTTATAACACGATTATGAAAACAACAAATAAGATTTTTTTGGATAAAAAAATTGTAAACAAAAGCAGTTTTCGACGTTTTGTTTAATTCAAGTAACGTTTACTAAACCTGAAGTATTTGCAAAATTAGATTAATTACAGTCAGACAATTAATTATAGTAACACTATTCAAGTATTCATTATTTTAAAAATTAAAATTTCAATAAAATTATTTTTTTAAAAAACTAGATTAAAGATTCTTCAAAATCTTTCACGACATAAACAAATTTATAAATACAGTGGTATGAAGTTAAATAATTTACTATATCAAGCACACAGTTCTTCTTTTCAAAATAGTTCATAAATTTCCAATATACAAAGAAAATAAAGTAACTCCTTTTTAAAACTTGTTTTTTATATGACTATAATCATGGAAAAAAAATCCAAAGTTTCGACTATTTTATATGGTCTTTTTCGAGGCACACTAAAATAAAATAATATATATAAAAAATAACACATATTCCAAAAAATAATATAAAAATAAAAATAAAAAATTACAAAATATATTCAGAACCAAAAATTTACCTTATCTCACTCCCGTTTCCTATAACCAACAATCACAACTTAAACACAGACAATTTCCTTTGTTTTAAATATATATATATATATTGTAACGATCCAGAGGTGACTTAACGTAATCTGCACTACAGGGCGCCATCTAGGCATTTGAACCTAGAAAAATTTATAAAGTAGGCAGATACGTAAGTCCAAAAAAAATTGTTTTTTTTTTTTTTAATTTTGATTTCGGTCGTTAGCCCATGTCACTAGCTCAGTGGAATAGCAGAGATTTAATAATATACTCTAAGAGTATATAAAAAAGAATAAAATAAGCCACTGCCAGTAATTAACACACAAACATTTATTTCACATATATATAAGATTTAAAATTATTTTAGTATGAGTTTTACATTTCAAAATTTAACCTACATTTTTAACTTTGATTTTTGACTTTAATTTACATTTAATTACTATTATATTCTAATTTTACATTTTAATTAAGTTTGCACAGATAAATTTATGAACACTTGTTTATAATGTTGATTATAGATCGGTTACATAGATTTCACGGTCAAAAACATTTCAAAATAAACATAAACGATCAAAATACAAAATTATTGATTACTGACAATTGCAGAGGGAAATTTATATGTAACCCAATAGTATTCACCATAAGATACTTGCATTGTCACCAATAACTTAAAAGACATCCGAATAAATACATTTTAGATACTCACCATAAGGTATCATTATTTATCGAATATCTATATATTTTGATCAAATATGAAAACCCAAAACATACTTAACCAATAACCAATCCATGCAAGCGTCTATAAACAACTTAAATTTAATGCATTTTTATTTAGGGTTGAGTAGAAATAGACTACATAGATTTGCATTTGAAAATAAAATATTCTATCCCTATTTAACCTTTGGCTAAAATTCGCAGTCAAACTGGCATCAATTCATCTGATATATCGATGTATTCAATGTAATACGGAATACGACAGCACCAAAAAGATTAAGAGAAGGCATTGACTCTCATCAGAAAGAAATATTATGTCTATCTAATGAGAAGAACAATAAAAAAACTCCATAGAAAGGAACTGTGTTCTCCATCTTATAATTCCTTTCATAGGCAAACGGGTGAGTGCGGCATAAATATAAACGATTCTGCCAGTAGCGAATCTCCGACTACTTCTACTAACTACATCAATATATCCCAATCCATTGACCCAATTTAACAATGAAACAAATAACCTAAGATTACCCTCCCCTAATATAACTTTACAAATCTATACAGCCATTCACACCCAACTTAAGTTTAACATTTATATAATTAATTTAACGAAAAACAAAAATCATGATAAAACTTAAAGAACAAAAAATAAATAAATAAATGGAAATGATTTTATATATATTTATATATATATATATATATATATATATATGTATATATTTATATATATATATATATATATATATATATAAAGAAATACATCAAATAACATTATTAATAAATTAAGTTGGTCAGATAGGATAATATTGCAATCATTTAAATATGGAAAGTTTTAATTTAATGTTCATTATTTATAAAGTTCTTATGGTTTACAACAGTTCATCTTTATCTGTTGCTTGCCATGAACGTGAATTCCCATGCCGTCTTAAGATTGGTATTCAGTTGGCCGATTTATTTATCCATCCGGAGGTTTTTTGCTTTAACTAGTCCTCAATGTAGAAAAACGATAGTTCATTTCTCTTTCTTTCTTAGCAAAGCTGAAGGGACTGGAAGAGTGCGTCTTTTTCAGTCCCTTCTCCTTCACTTCTGCACTAACACATATCTGTCACATCGTAAATAATCAATCACTAATTAATAATTTCCAAATTTTCCTTTTATACGTATTCGAAGGATTGACTTGGCATTATGTCATCGATGTGATGATCCTTTCGCTGAGGTCCGATTTCCCGATGGATTTCTTTCATTGGCTATTTGTTTCTATTGTTTTCCTATCTGACCGATGTTTTTACATTTAAATGCCCAAGGCTGGTTTACATTTAACTAATTAACAATCATTTCCATTTCTGATTAATTAACCTGTTTTCCAAATCAAAGATATATTTAAAGATAAATTTAAAGATATAATTTTATCTCCAAATCTTTTTAAAATTTAGTTTTAAAATACTTTTTCTTTAATAAAGTTTTATTTTAATAATTTTTCATTATCTGTGTGATTTAATATATACGAGTTTAAGATGATATTTAATTTCAATTTTTAATTCTTAAAGAAAATTGTTAAATGCGAACTTTTTAATTTACTTTCATGTTTAATAAATAAAAAAACAAAAACAATGTAATGAACGTCTGTGCTCATTACAATATATATATATTCTTTAAAACATTTAATTAAAAAACTATTATTTTCTTTTCTGTTTTTGTATTAACATCCTATTTAATTCTGGTTTTATTTCATTACTGTATACACTTTCTTTTATCATCCTTTCATTATATGACTTAATACATTCCAAAGGCTTTATATCAAAATCCCAACAGTTAAATTTATTCATCTGAATGTAAACAGCAGAATTTTTATCACATAAATGCTGTTTTAATCTAGTTTTAATTTGTTCTTACTAGTTCCAACATATGTCATTTCCACATTCTTTCTAAAACAATTCAAACATTTTATCAAATAAACTGAATTCATAATTTCTAACTTATTATAGTCCCCATTATTATTAATTAAAAGATTTAAAAAGAAAGTAAGTTTAAATCTTTTAATTAATAATAATATGGACTATAATAGGTTATATTTTATGAATTCAGTTTATTTGATAAAATGTTTGAATTGTTTTAGAAAGAATGTGGAAATGACGTATGTTGGGACTAGTAAGAATAAATTAAAAACTAGATTAAAACAGCATTTAGGTGATAAAAATTCTGCTGTTTACATTAGAATGAATAAATTTAAGCATGGGGATTTTGATATAAAGCCTTTCGAAGGTATTAAGTCATATAATGAAAGGATGATAAAAGAAAGTGTATACATTAATGAAATAAAACCAGAATTAAATAGGATGTTAATAGAAAAACAGAAAAGAAAATAATAGGTTTTAAATTAAATTTTTTAAAGGATATATACAGATTAAAAAAAAAAGGAATTGTTTGTGTTTAAGTTGTGAATGTTGGTAATAGGAAAGGGGAGTGAGATAAGGTAAATTTTCGGGTATGAAAATATTTTGTATTTTTTTATTTTTATTTTATTTTTTTGGAATATGTGTTATTTGTTATATATATATTATTTCAGGGGGCCTTGAAAAAGACTATATAAAATAGTCAAAACATTGGATTTTTTTTTTTTCACGATTATAGTCATATAAAAAACAAGTTTTAAAAAAAGGAGTTAGTTTGTTTTATTTGTATATTGGTGTAAGTTCCACTGTTGTTTGTTATGAAATCCCTTAGCATTCATTGTATGTAATGCATACCTGGTCATGTTTCCTTAACTTAAGACAATGGGTTGTTTATTGAAAGGGAAATATACAGTTCATTTTAACACAAATATAAATAGAGCTGCACATTTACATATATTTGTGTGTGTTCATTCATTGAAAAAAGTAAATGGCAAAATGTCATGTGGGAGCTATTGAATATATTGATATTCTATTTTCATCCAGCAATAACCTTTTCCGGTTATAAAAGTACAATTGAAGTTTAATTAATAAGAAAATAGTTGTGTCTATTTTGATGTTTTAAAATCAATTTCAACTACACAGCCCATCAAATTTTAAAAATACAAAACAAAATATATATGCTTTCAATATAAACTGCGTCATAAAGGTAAAATGATTGTGAATGTTGTAAAACATGTTAAGTTAGTTCTAATATTCTTTGAATAGTATATAATCAAAGCTGTGTGCGTCATAAGGGTAAAATGATTGTGAATGTTGTAAAACATGTTAAGTTAGTTCTAATATTCTTTGAATAGTATATAATCAAAGCTGTGTGCGTCATAAGGGTAAAATGATTGTGAATGTTGTAAACATGTTAAGTTGGTTCTAATATTCTTTGAATAGCATATAATCAAAGCCGTACTTAGGCACAGCATAATGTGTGGTTAAACTGTATGCACATATAAACAACATCACAAATTAAAATTACTATCCATTACCATTACACTAAAATAGTTTTAACTGTGTGTAGTTTGGACTTACATACTAATACAATGGGCTGCTGTTAAAATCCATTGATCGTTTATGATAACACCTCCACAACGATGGACACCATAGTACCGAATGGAGACCTAAAGACAACAAAAATATGAAAAGTATGTAAATCTGCTCTATATGACATCTAATGTGAGTAATACAACTAATAAATAATGATGGATAAATGATTATTTACTATTGTTAAAAAAATATTACATTTGCCTGATTGTATGTATGTATGTATGTATGTATGTATGTATGTATGTATATATATATATATATATATATATATATATATATATATATATATATATATATATATATATATATATATATATATATATATATATATATATATATATATATATATATATATATATTCTAACTAAATAAAAATGTCTTTAAATAAATGTGATGTGCTAGCCAATTCTAACAAAATTAAATTTCTTTTGGGCAACCACATTGTAAGCTAAATATAACTAAATGAACGAGAGCCTTCCACATTGTGGACCAAATATAACAAAATGAATATATTCAACTACAACTTAATTTATATTTCCATGTTGTAGCCAAATATAAAACTAAAATTAAATTGGATGAGTTTACACTAATTATAACTTTATTCAAATGATCGCACATCCTCATTATGGATCAATTGTAATATTTCTTTATTTCAGTTTGGGAGATCATGCTATGCATTAATTATAACCTATAATTGAATCTATCTGGCATTCAAACACTTGTGGCTAAGTTGTATGCCAATTGTAACGTTTTAAGGATGGATCGATGGATGCTTAATCATTTCATGCTGACACTATTTCTAAACCCTACTGGGATGATGATGATGGTATAGAACATCCATAATCTTATTTTCCAGGACACCAAATTTGCAACTTTAATAAAATATTGAGATTAAATCTCATATCCATAACTTATCAATAATTTTCCGCAATAATATTTAATGAATAGGTTAATAAATAATCAATCGATTAAGAGACCACTGAGAATGTATTAAAAATAATAATATTAATATTCTTGGACATTCTTGGTTATTCACAGCACGCTTCCCATTCACCATCATTAAAGCTACAATTAAAATTTTGTTCCTATTACAAATAGTTCTATATCCATCTTCACCTTCCTGATCCATTCCCTTATCATCCTCACATCCATAGGTCTATTGCACTCTTATCTGTTTTACTATTAAATTTTCCATTATCCTAGCTCATTTCTCCCATTATAATCTCTTCTCAGGGTTTTTAGAACAATAAGGTGTGGAGCTCAAACAAACTGCGATAGATTATTGGTGATAAACACTCCTCTCATAATCACCTCCAAGGTGATCCGCTGTCTTTAATGTAGTTTAATGTCTACTTACATTAAAGCTCCGATAATTTAAGCTTACCAGTACTTTTAGAAAATAACATTATAAACATATTCACAATTAAAGTAAAATTATAAAGAAATGCGTCTAGAGAGATGTTTGAATACAACGGATGGGGAAAGGATTTTATGCCCACCATCTGCACTCACTAACACTTAATAACAATACCTAATCACAATTTATATTCAACTATATTAACATATTAGACAACTTTGAGTACTAACTAAGCTCGGAAAATTAACAATTTTAAATAAATTTTATCGGATATTATTTATGAAAATGATGATTCAACTATTAATAATAATATATTGATGCATGTTTGGATCTGAGATGTCTAGATTATAATAACCCACAAAACATTGAGACGTACACAAATTTTATGTAAAAAAAAATAACAAATTTTATTGACATACTACAATTCAATACATAATATATACATTCACTTGATGACTCACATGGCTTTCCCCTGTGCTACAACCGTATTATGATATAAAAAATAAACTAAATAATAAATATCCCTACATCAATAGATAATATCAAAAGGTTTCAAAATATAAATATTCATTTTTAATTATTAGGGAGTCAGGATTACCATGGAGTAATATTAATATCAGACAGATAAAATATTATATACTTGCACATCTATTATATTTTTGTTCTCATTTTATCCCAGATATAGTGGGACTTTAACCCCCCCCCCCCTCAGTGTTTAATGCTTTTAGTTACTGATTTGTTTCTAAGGTAATGCTTCCAATCATAAAATTTAATAATTTTATTTAATTATTTTAATTTAATATTCCTTACCCTATGCTCAACAATCGAGATATTTGATGTATGGTAGGACTAAGTTAATTTTGGTTACTTTCAAATGTCAACGAATCGATATCTAGATCAATCATCATCATACATGTATACACACTATATTCATGTTCTTATGACAATAATAATAATATTTTAGTAATATTACCTTTCCAGCGAAGTTCTCAGCTGGCTCCGGATATATATTTATTAAATAATTTTAGATTCACATTGCTGACATTTGCAGGTTTTATTTAATCCTCAAGTTGAAAATTTATTGTTATTATTACTCTTGGCTCTTATTGATAAATTAAAATGTATCAACAAAACAATGTTCAAGTACACCAATCGCACACACAGTACCAGCACTCATCCTGACATCAAATTGAGTTTGCCATCCTGTATCCAACATTTATAAGTAATGCTTAGTAATAGCTAGAGTTCATACACCCATAAGAAATATCAACATTACATGAGGCAGGCAGTGACCCGAAATAGAGAAAACCTTTTCACTAAGGTTGAGATATGCTAGGATTTTTATTGCTAGTCATATAAAGAGACTTAGGTTTACCTTTCAACCTCTGGCCATCAATAAAGAACATATATATTTTGCAAGGAAAAAAAGGCATTGCATTAATATCCTACGATAAATAATATATTATCGCATAATAAAGTTATAGTTAAAATAAAGTTATTTTTATAATTATGAGAAGTATAAAATATTTTCTTTTAATACTGATAATAATATAGAAATGCAAACTGAGATACTTAGCTCAAATATAGCTGATGATGCTAAGAATAGTATCAATGAACAAATAGATATAGGTGTGTCTGAGAGTAATTCTATGTTAGATATTCATGTTCCAGAAACTATGAATATTATTGCCAAACCTATAGAAAATAAAACTAGTGATAATAATCCATCATTAAGTCAAATGATGTTAATGATGCAACAAATGATGGAAAATTTATCTACAAATATTGATACCAAGATGGAAAGTATTAATACTCAGATGAAAAATCTGAAAGCAGATTTATCTCCACGGTTGTAGTTTTATGGACAAAGACGCCACTCAATGGCGCCATTATCCCGCCAAAACTGTAAAATATGAACATTCCTAGGCCATTAATTTTAATAATTTTGCTGTGTTTTTTGTTATGTGAAAAAAAAAAAAAACAAATACCAAAATCGTGTTTTTTAAACTTTTTTTTTTATTAACATAAAGAAATTAAATGACAACAATAAATGTAAAATAAAATCAACAAATTTCAATTTAATTTGGTTTTTTTTGGGGGGACTTAATCTTTTTTTTTAAAAAAATCATTTTTGGGGGGTTTAAAAATTAATAATCGGAAAAAAAAAAGTAAAAGTTCTTTAATCAGAAACAAATATATAGAAAATGGCATTTTTACTTATTAAGCATTTTTTTAAAATATGTTTTTTAGGAAATTTAAAAAAGATGGTAGAATTGCACTTTTATTACTGGATATTTTTGTGTTACCACTATTTTTTACTTCAAAAATAATGGCAACAATACATAAAAGTTCTTAGCCTTTATGCTTTATTAGAAAAAAAACAATTTTCAATTTGATTGTCTTTTCTTTTTTTTTTTTTTTTTGGGTTCCATCTTTTTTGTTGTTGTTGTTGTTGTTTAAAAATTCATAATCAGAACAAAAACTAAAAGTTCTTAGTCTTTGTTTTACATTTTAATTTTTTACAGAGAAACAGATATTAAAATGGTTTTAAACTTTTTTGTTTATATGCTTTTTAGGGTATTTAAAAAAAAAGTAAATTGCAATTTTATACTGGATATTTTTGTGTTACTGCTATTTTTGGCTTCAAATACAATGGCAACAAAAAGTAAAAGTCGTTAGGGTTAGGGTTCTGTTGTTGGTAAATCACAGAATCGAACAAGATGTGTGATTTTCTGCATCATATTTTTGGTCTCGTGGAATGTTATAAACAGTACGTTACTTGATGTGTGGCCTAATTCTAACTGCCTTTAAACATCTATCTGGAAAAGATTTTTGCACTTAAAACTTCAATACAGAATGGTGTAAAAAGTCGGATAATTATTACTTAAGACAATCTGAATATTTCAATACTTTAAAAAAAAATCAATAAAAAACACATTTCCATCAAATTCAAATACACACACCCTCACAGCAAGCCATAAAAATTGTATAAACTGTACAAATTGTGCAAAATTTATTTGCTGTGATGCGAAGAAGCAGCCTGTATTCTGTAACACAACATGAATGTTGTATTATAGTTAAATGCGGGTTCGCATACATGCTGTACTGTGACATGACAAAGTGGCCTGCAATCTGTAACACAACAAAAAGTTGTATTATAGAAAACGCATGTTCAAACATGTTGGCCACAGCAACAGCATTTTTATGTGCTTTAGCACATAAACGGTACCATCGAGCAGCGTCTTTGTCCATAAAAGTACAACCATCTACAAATATGGATATCAAGATGGAAAGTATGAATAATAAAATGGAAAATCTGAAAGTAGATTTGTCTACAAATATGGATACCAAGATGGAAAGTATGAATACTAAGATGGAAAGTATGAAAGTAGATATTACAAATGAATTATCAAAAAAAGTTAGACAATATAAAAATAGATTTAAAGGATGAGGTATCACAAATACAAACGAATATGAATAATGAAATTCAAAAAATTCAAAAGTTTATTGAGAAAACAGATCTTAAGTGTCAAAAATATTTTTTTGAATTTGAAACAAAGATAGAAAATGAAGTAGAAAACAAATTTTTAGAAATAAAAAATATTCAATCATCTCCAAATTGATATGTATAAAATCCAAGAAAAGACAGAAAAGGTTCTAGATGAGAAAATAAAAGATGTCCATCTAGAAATTAATGACCAAGAAAAGAAAATTCAGTCTATGGAAAAAAGATTTTCAGTGTTTAAATGTGAAATAAAATTTTGTTGATTCAGATGTAAAGTTAAATAAAGATAATATTTAAATATTATTAGAGAATCAATCGGAGATATTTAATCAATTGGAAAATAAAAATACTACCGTAGACCAAACCATATAGGTTTTGAAGGATGAATTTGAGAAAGAAAGAAAAATAAATATGGAAAATTATACACAAGCTTGTAAAAAGATTAAATTATCTAATATTAAAGAAATCACTACTTCAGATAAATTCAATCAAATATTAGAAGCTATTAATAGGATAAGGAAAGATCCAAAAAAAAAAAGGAACCTCAAGATGAAATTGTAATTGAGATGGAAAACATGCAAAGGGAACAAAATAATAAGGATAATCTTAGATATTTTATAGGAGACTTTGCTCACCATCACAATCAACAGTCATCTATAAATCTGCGAAAAGATAATGTTAGCAATACAAAACGCACATTGCAATCAAATGTTGTAAATCAATTTGTAAAATTAAAACATTTAAAAGGATTTACAAATGAAGCTCCAATAGAGCATCTAAAGAGTTTAAATTTATATTTTTCAGTAAATAAAAGTTTAACAGAAGGTGAAAAATTGATAGTAGCACACAGTCATTTACAAGGTGATGCTTTATCATGGTGGGAATCATTATTCCAAATACCTAAAACTTTTGAAGAATATCAAAAATTATTGAAAAAGAATTTTTGGAATAATGATCGTCAAGAATCACTGTTGTATCAAATACTTCAGGAAAAATATAAAAATATGCCAGGTAAAACGCTTACTAAATTTTTTTTAGAAAACAAGTATCAAAACTGAAAACCCTTGATACATATCATTTTAGCCACAATCAAATTATTCGTATTGTAAAACATAACTTACCTATGAAAATTGAGCAGTCTTTATTATTTTCTAATACGCAAAATATCGAACAAATTATAAATATTTTAAATAATACTGATTCAAAAAAAAACAAAATGTTAATCAAAATTATTTTGAAAGAAAGAAATAAAATATTTCAGTAAATGCTATTAGTTAGAAAAAAAAAAAAACATAAGACTTTTAATCATTCACAAAAACAACGAAGAGTGGTAATAATGTAGATGTTAAATCAAGTTCTGATACACATCAAATTTTAGAAATTAAGAATATAGCATCTACTAGTGGATTAAATAAAAGTAAAATAGGGTATAATAAAAATATACCCAAGAACAACAGCAAAATTAATTTAAAGAGGGTCTTCAAAAATAGTTCCTCTCCCCAAAGACCCATATTTAAAACGAGAAACAAAAATAAAATTGTAGTTAAACAAATCACCAACATAATATGTTCAAAGGAAGATGATGAACCCAAGTATGCTATACAAAATTGTTCATTAATTAAAATTATGTTTGAAGACTTGCAAATTAGAGCCTTATTAGATAGTGGTAGTCAAATATATGTAATATCTGAAGAGTTTTATAAAAGGTTGATGGATAAAAATCCACATATTAAACCCTTACCTCTAAAATCAGTACAGATTACCCTAGCTAACAATAAAAGGGCAGGATTAATTCAAAAGCAAATCTGGATCAAACTAACTATTAATCAAAAATGTATTTATAATGTATTTTTGATATTAACTGGACTTATTCATGAAATGATATTGGGAGTAAACTTTTTACATCTAAACAAATGTCTAATTGACTTTAAAAATAAGATATTTAATATAGGTGATGATGTTTTAAAGATGACATTGTCTCCAAAGTATAATCTATTTAAAATTGATTGTATAATGTCAAACGTACCAGAAACAGATGTAAAATCAAAAATTGCTGAATCAAATTTAATTGATGGCGATAATGTTAATAAATTGCAATCTATTATTAATGAATATAATACAATATTCTCAGAAATACCAGGAGTTATTGAAGGTTTTCAGCAAAAAATAAAATTAATTTAAGATCAATCTTTTCAATGCAAATCTTATCATATTCCTTATCAATATAGAGAAAAAAATATATAAACAAATTAATAAAACGCTTGAATGGGAAATCATTTCCAAATGCTCTTCACCATACTATAATCCAGTAGTAACTGTGAAGAAGAAAGATGGGTAGATGAGTTTTTGTTTAGATGCTAGACAACTAAATAAAATTACTATCCCTGACAGAAGTATACCACCGGCCATTCACGAATTATTCGTGAGATTTGGAAACAAGAAAGTATTTTCTACTTTCGATTTTACCTCAAGCTATTGGCAAATAGAACTTCATCCCGAAGATCGTCAATATAAAGCGTTTCGGTATGAAGGATTTATTTTCTAATGTAATAGGATGCCATTTGGATTGATCAATAGTGGTGCTGCCTTAATTAGATGCTTAGATAAAACCTTATCTCCTGATATAAAACAGATTGTGTCAATGTATGTAGATGATGTTATAATTGCATCAACTACAATTGAAGAACATCTTCAAACATATAATAATGTTTTTATAAAAAGAGTGTTCTGAGAAAGGAATAAAAGTCAATTATAAGAAAAGCACTTTGGTATCTAATGACGTGATCTTCTTAGGTCATATTGTTGGTCAAAATGGGATTAAACCTCATCCGGATGAGATTAGTGCTATACAAAATTTCCCCAAACCAATAAATAAAAAACAAATAAGATCATTTTTAGGAATAGTTTCTACGAAAAATTTTCTGATTACATGGAACCGTTGTTAAAACTCATTAGAAAAGATGAGAAATGGAAATGGACTGAGGAACAAGTGGATATGTTTGCTAAAATCAAAGCTGTATTTTTAAACCAAATTATATTAACTTTTCCTGATTCTAGCAAACCATTTATCTTTCAAACAGATAGTAGCGGTTATGGATTGGGGTAACGGTATCTCAAATCCAAGAGGATGGACAAACAGAAGTCCTCTATTTTATTAGTCGACTATTAAAAAGACCCGAATTAAATTATAGGGTTACATGAAACAAAGCCCTAGCAATAGTGTGGGTTTTTCAAAAATTTCGACAGATGATTCTTGGATCAGAGGTGATTGCGATAACTGATCATAAAAGCCTTGAATTCTTGAATCACAGCTACTTGACTAATTCCCAATTAGTGAGATGGAGTCTGTTATTACAAGAATTCAATTATACAATTAAATATTGTAAAGGATCCGAGAATGTTGTAACTGATGCACTAAGTCGAAATCCATGTAAATCAGAACAACTACATTTATCGGTAGATAATGCCTACATTATAAATGTTGACCTGATAGTTGATAAAACTGTAGAGAACGATTTAGTAAATATCCATAATTTACAAAATCAAGATAAAAAAATTAATTGCTGATTATTAAAACATTAAATAAAAAGGAAATTCTGTATACAGCCAATAATCTTCAATTATATAAGATAGATAATATGGTCTTAAAATATAAAATTAATGATAATTTAGATGAGTGAACGGTAGCAATACCTGAAATTCTGAAAAACCCACTCATACATTATATCCATTGTTTATATGGACATTATGGTGTCTATAAAACTGAACAAACAATAAAGAATTGGTTTTTTTGACCTAATATGCATAAAGATATTTTGAATGTAATTCAAAATTGTCAAATATGTTTGAGAGTTAAACCAGTAAATAAAAATTATGTTAGTGCATTGAATTTTATCATTCCAGAAAGACCAAATGAGATCTTAACTACAGATTACTATGGATCTTTATCTCCATTTAATAAAAAAAAATAGTAGTAGCTTATGATCTCTTTTTTAAATTTGTGTCTGCTTATCCAATAACCCAAGATAATACTAGATATACTATTAAAGTATTAGAAACCCTTCATTTTAAAAGGATAGGAAAACCTATGATGATCTTAACTGATTATGGCACACCCTTCCTATCCAAAGAATGGAATACATGGGTAAATAAACATCAAATAAAACATATGCTTACTTCTATAAGAAATCCTCAATCAAACCCATGTGAACGTGTAATGCGGGAATTTGGACGTTTGTTTAGAACTTATTTGAAATATAATCACAAGGGGTAAGTAAAACATATACCAGATATGGTAAATTATGTAAATTGGATTGCTAATGAGTCCACTGAATTCACACCCATTAAATTGCAATTATAACAAAATATACCAATCTTATTTAAATATTATAAACCACCAATCCCTAATTTAACCATAAACATTGAAAAGAATAGAAAAGAAGCTTTAGAAAGAATGATGCAAATTGCTGAAAAACGTCATACATATACAAACAAGTCAAATTATCAATTTAAAATAGGTGACAAAGTATTTTTAAAGCCTCCACATGTTAGTAGTCCACAAAATATTATTTTTCATAAATTGTGTAATACCTATGAAGGACCATTTACCATTATAAAGAAAGCTGGACCAAATGCATACTGCTTGGATTGTGATGGCGAGATACGAGGTGCTTATAATGCTAGTATATTAAAACCTTATCGAGGAAAAATATAATAATTGTCTTAAATGAACAATATCATAAGTTAGGTGATACCTAAATTATGTAATAATTATTAGGATTATAGTGAAGAAATGTAAAGGATTAATGTATGAAAGAGAAGGAAATACAATATATAATTGTGTCCAGCTAAGACGGATCATATTAATATGGAAGTAGAAGACTGGTTAATTATAGGTTGGCAAGTTCACAAATGAATTCCAACTAATATATTTATTGGATGCTAAAAATAATCTAGTAAGTCTCAAAACATAAGGAGCAGGATTGGCACTTTTAAATAAGTTTATGTATATTCATTTATTGGATATCAGTGATAGTCTAGTAAGTCTCAATAAGGAGGAAGATTGAAATTTTAAATTGATTTATACATAAAACACTTATAAACTAACTAATTAAAACTTAGTTACAAAATAATCAGGTTTTCTACCATATAATTATTTTGATATAACATTTCAAATACTTAGTATATTGATAAGGATACATTGTATACAAATTAATTGAAAGGAGTGAATAAAAAAAACAGTAATCTATATAATGATTTTTGCATAATGAAGTATTACATTATTTAACTTTAATAGGTAATAAGTTTAAAATAAAGTTGTCAATGATTCGATCAAAACAAATTATATGAGATGTACCATATTTAAGACATTATAAAAAAGAACCCAATTGCCCATAAAACAATTTAATTATTATTAAAATATAATAATTAATAATACTTTTTCCCTCTAATAATTGATGAATAATTTAAAATCTTAAGTCGAAAGGAAAATAAAATAAAAAAGAATTGTAATGATGCATAAATGATAACAAAGATGAAGAATTAAAATAAAATGTTACTTAATTTTAATTTTTTTTTAATGGAGGGGAAATGTAGTTATATATATATATATATATATATATATATATATATATATATATATATATATATATATATATATATATATATATATATATATATATATATATATATATTTGTATTCTTATTATATTTATGAAAATAAATATATAATTTAGTAAGTTAGTATTTTTCATTCTTTAAAATGAAAAAAAATGTTGTTGAGAAAAGATGGTTGACAAGGTAATGAATGACCTCTGGGTTCACATACAGTTTATCAAATTAAAGAAAATGAAGTTAACTTAATGTTTATATATTAAATTGTGTTGTAATAATGTAGAATGCGATATGCTTCAGGAAGCTCATGGAGCGAGATATAAAAATAATTCTATTTTTATTAGAAGATTAAGGATTATATTTTTTGTCAGTTATGTCCTCATAAAAACTTATAATGTGTTCGATTTAAAAGAACAGTGTATACCTTAAAATCTATATTTTGAATGACTTAATACTTATTAGAAAAAAAATGTAATATTTTTTAAAGAAAGTAATTTCTAAATTACTTGGTTAGAATATATTTTTGTATTTGATAAAAAATTGTTCTAATCAGAGTCCTAATGGTAAACTTTGTTTTAAAAAGAACATGATTGTAAAAACATCAACTAAATTCAATGTACTTTACATTATAAGAAAAATACAGAGTGAGTAGAACAGAGATTTATCGTATGATATATAAAATGCACTTGCCTAGTCAAATATATGTATATTTGAATAACATATTTTGCTGAATGCCTATAAAATTATAAAAACGTTAAATCTTCAAAATGGAATTATATTTGTTAATAAAGGAACTGTGTATTAAGAAGTTGAAATCTACATACAAAGAGAAAACTAAATGTCAACTTGGGATATTCTGTTATTTTCTTTAATGTATAACAATGAAGGAATTAAAAATTGCATCTTTGAAAGAGTTTCACTCGTGAATTTCAGGAACATCTGACACTATTGTATTAACTTTTATAAATACCATTTAAGTTTTTTGAAAATTATAATTGGGAAAGATTAATTTCATTTCCTTTATTATCATATTCATTTCATTAAAGAAATGAATAATAAGAGAGAATTAATAATTTAAAATATTTTTGTTTTTATTTATGATTAATAAAGATTTACACATAGGTTAAGAAATATTAATATGGGAAAGGCATGTAAAAATATAAAGAGATAAAGTGAACATGGAGGTAAGAGATTAAATTAATTTTAAATTCACATACTATTATTTTTATGACATGATACTAAATTGTTTATACTAATCCAAATAGTCTAATAACTATTATGTATGATAAGTGGATAAATGACTAAGATTGATATGAAATATATATTTTTATATTAGTAAACATAAATTAAGTACAATCGTTTTAACAAATAAAACATTATATATAAATAATTGGATTATTATTTGTATAATCTAATTAATATATAATAGTGTTAATGTAGAAGTCTTAATATTTGGATACTTATATTTTATAGATATTATAAAATCACATAGTGTTATAAGTTAGAAAATATATCTACCATAAGTAAATAGAATATTTATATATTTTTTAATATAATGAAGTAGATATATAAATAATTTTTATATATTGTAAAATTTAAGTTATTTATTTGTTATACAAATAATTATTATGTTTTTTGTATTAAATTAAATGGAGTCTTCAATTTTATTTTATTTAAATTGTTAGTGAGATTTGTTATTAATATTACTTTAGAATATTGATAGGAACCCCTGAAGAGAATCAATTGTTAAACTTCCCTGAGATCAAAATTTGAGCATAAAGGTTAAGCCAATTAAGGTGAAAATTTATTTGATGTGGTTTAGATATAATAATTTATTAATAGTAAGCTATCTGTTGGTAACAGATATAGTTTTATATCAAAATTAAATCACATCATTCGTGGCATCCTATGTAAAGACCTTAAATCTCACTATAGTGAGATGTGACTGCCTTAACTTGTCTTGTTGAGAGAGTGCATATCGTCCAATATATATATATATATATATATATATATATATATATATATATATATATATATATATATATATATATATATATATATATATATATATATATATATATATATATATATATATATATATATATATATATATACATTGAACTTTTAAATATTAAATAATTAAATTGTAGAATTACCTATAACACATTTTACAAAGTAAAAATATATGAAATGTATATTTGCTAAATATAACAAACAGATATATGTCTCTATAACAAAATACATATTTTAGTATAGATAAACTAATCATTATAAATTGGACAATCAGAAAGAAAAATAAGGCAAACATATTTAGAACTAATTGTAACTAGATATGAATATATGCAATTTCCATTAGAGCCGCCAACAAAAAATCACTACATAGCAGATAGAAAAGAATAACGGATGGTAAATGCATTTCTAACTTAACACAGCAAAATTGAATATTGGAATGTTTTGCATATTTTACTACATTTTCTTTCAATTCTCCCTATTGTGCAACTACACAGCAATAAAAATTGATTATGTAAGAGAGAATTAATAAAATATCACAAATTTAATGCTGTAGAATTGTTTATTTTTGCTATCATATAGTAATTTATTAAAGCAGCTTTCCATAGTTTGATACAAAAGAGCTGAAATGTAGTGCAACATTTGTATTCAGTTTTTTTTAAAGTAAATATCGATTCTGAAAAGGGAAATTGAGAAAAAATGTAATATACTCATTATATTAGTCAATATTTACTGTTTAAACATTCTGTGCAGTCAGTTTTCTAATTACTCACAATGAAAATAATAATGACTTCATTGTTTGAACTTTTGGGATGTATACTACCATTCTCTATCAGCTTTATAAACATTAAAATAAAATTGTGAAAGATCTAACAGCAAATATCATTAGTCAAAACAAACGATTATCGGCACCTGCTTTAAACATTGTAAACATATTTAAATATCAAAACTGTCATTCGTTGCTGAATATGGATTAAGACACTGATAGATTGGTAGTCATATGAGGTGTTTCACAAGTAGTATACAATGTTCAAATTTCTTGTTGCTCCCTGAAACGGAATGCATTAAGATTGGTTATAAACTAGTAAAAAATGTTCATCTGTTTCTTTTATTGCAGATCTTCGTTAAAAAATGATCAATATGTAAAACAGAAAAGGGCAGTATGTTTTAAGTCACCATTTTATAAATGCATAAATAATTTGTAATAACAAATCCACATTTTCATCTTATGTGATGATATAAATATTTTTGTTCATTCTCAATGCTTTCACAGATGTAATTTGTTTTACTGAAATGACTACAACAAGTCTACCAATTTTTAAATCCCAAGTTTGTCTATTCTATTTTGCAAAAACTTATTTAAATTTGCTTGATTTGCACTTCATTTTAGACATCCCTGTTTCTGTAGTTTAGTTTATAAATATTTCTATTAGAAAAATACATTCTATTTTTATCCACTTTATAGATAAATATAATAAAAATTGTTGTAATTAATGGCAACAGTAATAAAAAGCAAATTTATTTTATATAAATGATGTGAAAGCACACCATTATAAAATACTTGGCAACTTAATCCACTTAAACAAAAGTCAATTTTCTAATTTCTTTTTTTTTTCAAATAATTTCAAAATGTATTGTAAATAACACCTATAAAAATAAAATTATCAAATGATTTGTAAGAGCAAGTATGTGTGTATATATCAAACAGTATTGCAGCTTCTTTAGGTTAAAAATAAATGTATCATACGGTTTGTATTAAAGTGTCTTGTGGTAATTTACAAAACAAAATAAAAAATATAATACCACCCAAGGTGCTTCACCCCTTTTAGCTATGATTCCTCCTGCCATGCGTTTAAATCTTGTAACTAGTCGATTTCCACAGTCAGATGGTGATATATTTGCGAATACATCATTGGGAGAGGTATAAGTAGTATAATTTAATGTACCTAAAATACACATTTATAATCTTATGTTCTAAATTTCAGAGAAAATTATAAAATTTATATGTACTACAGGAATAATTTCAAAGTATTATAAGATTAAATAAACAAACTTTTGATTGACACACATGCACACTTATTTAAGACTCATTTACTATACAGTACTTAATCAATAACATGTAATAACATAAGTAGCTATTCAATATAATATAATTATTATGCAATAAAACTATCTTTGAATTTTTCTTCAGATAATCTTGATTATTATCAGCATCACACATGGTACATCACATATGGAATTATATCAAACCAAGATAAACATCTAATATCAACTACCTCCATTATACTATGAAAGTGAACAAACTAATGGTTATTATCTGTATTTCCTGATCTCTTTCTGTCTATATGATATTATGCATTTTTTTCATAAAGAGAGTAGTTATGAAAATCATAATTCAAACTTTCCATTTTGTGCCATATCCAAAAAGAGAATATTGTTTCTTAGAAAGAATCTATATCTGTAGATGATATAAAATATTAAGTTGCAATTTAAAATTGTTTATAACTTAATATAATTTATTAATATAAATATATTATGTTAATAAAGCTAGATCTCTTCACTGATATTTTAAAGTGAAAAATATATTAATACATCAAAAAAATTATGTATTCAACTATTATAAATAAACCCACCCTTTATCCAGATTCTGAGTTCTTATGCACACACCTTTTATAAATACAATATAAAAAATTGAGATTAAACAGTTTTAATATCACATATAATTCAAATACAGTAAAATATTAAATATATTTGATCACAATTTAAAAGTGTAACTTCATGTACACCTATATATCTCTTAAAAGAATAGAAAAGTAATTTAAATCAAATTTATATTTATAAAAGTATATAAAACTGAAAAAAGACAACATTTACTTCTTGGGTTTATAATGTTCTTTCTGACTAAACTACAATAGTAAATAAACATCATTGTTTTTAACAGATAATGACAGGATCATATGGTGATAATGATGAGAGGAAGGGAAATTTTATGTTGCTTTGTTGATACAATTATTCATCCACATTGTAACAATGAAATTGTTTGAACCCTTACTATATTTAGGTTTAGTCTCACAATCTACAACTTTTCTTAAAACAGCTTTAAATCACAGTTTTTATTTAAACTTATTCATAAACATAACATGCCTTCTTTAGAGAAAATTGCTTTATCTAGACACTTTTTTTCTTTTTTTTACAAACATCACCAATAGCCCTTAACCAATACAAGAAAGAGTATTATCTACAAAATGCCACTAACTTATATTTTATAGTCACAAGAAAAAGAATGTTCAACAATCCCTGTGGTATTTTTTATCAATATAAATACTATAAATTTTTTTAATTAAAAACAAATGATTACAATATAAAATTGTTAGAGAAATAAATTATTTAATCTTTACTTACTGCATTGTGAACAAGAAAATATATAAGATAAACATAAATTCATTAATGTTTACATTCGAATTTTTAATTAAATTCCACATTATTTTTTTTTATTTGCTTTCCAAAAGTTGAAGAAGAGGTCTTTGGGTTGAAAAATATGCTCAGTTAATCGTAAAAATAATCCAAATAAAAATGAACTTTTCATCTTGGAAACTATAACAACAAATTAATGCAAACAGTTAAAATGAAACTTCTATTCATTTGCATTTCTACCACACTGATAGTTTTTGTTTCATCACTTATAAAGAGAATTGCTTTAAACTTCCTCCTTAGATTTCCATTCTCCATAATAGCTGTAAATAAAGAATGTATGGAAGCTTGTTTTTTATATAAAAAAGAAAATAACAAAGAATTTAAATGAACCTAAGTTCAAAAGATTCCAATTTTGTTTTCAAATCAAAATACGTTTAACAATTGCAATAAATATTTTTTTAAAAAAAGTTATTTTCAAATATGTAAATTATGTTGAATTCTAAGTTTATCAATTAGTTGTCCTAACATTTTTGTGATGTTGATGCAGTAATTAAAAAAAAATAGAAAGTCAATTGTAGGTAGACAAGTTCATCAGTACCTATCTAGTCATGATAATGAATAACATCACTAGCCATTGACCATAATGAGGACTTGGGATATTATTGTTAAAATGATTTTTTTTTCAAATTTAAATAATTTGAGTCACTAGAATATTTCATTATCTTCTAACATGAAATTATGCAGTAACATTTCCTACATATGAATAGCAGCAACTTCTATATTATTCTTGAATTTATCCTGATGTTAACCTTAATTTTTTTCCTTTCAATTATAATATGAGGAAAGAAAGCAAAACTGTATTTTGTTTAAAATGCATGCACAAATATGAAATACAACATGCACCATTTTATATCATAATTTGATTGCAGTTTGTGTTTTGATTTAAAAAACTTAAAAATATATTGTTATAGATTTAATGGTAACAATTGGAATTTGTGCAGTTTTAATCAGATACAACCATTGATTAAGCATAAAAAGCTTTCTCTGCTTATAACCATGACTCAAGGCCTGCAGTGTAACATTTCCTGGACACACAAGAAGACAGATTGAAAACTGTCATTGTTGAGTAGAATGTGAAAAAATCAAGCAAAACCATAATTATATTTTATTATGCAAGACTTCAGAATTAATAAAATGAGTTTTTATGAAGATTTATACAAACATTTAAATTTATTTTTACGACTGTTTGTTAATTTCAATATTTTGTATTTTACTGCAGTAATATTGTAGTTGGGGACAGATTATGCTGACAATTTTTATGGTAAAAAAATTGCTATGAAATGTAATTATTTTGCTGATGGAACTTTTTTCAAACATTGTACGTTGATTTGATTTTAGCCATAACAAAAAACATTGCATAAACAAGAAGTTACACTTAATCTCATGAAAGGACATATGGATATGCATGTCAAGAAAATGATACAAAGAATATGCATATGGAAGCACAATACAATTCAGAGAACCAGTACTCTCAAATAAGCAAAAACTTTGGTGTAAAAGCAGTGTTTTCTCTTTCATTACAATTCTTACTTTTACAACATACTTGGTATATTTTTTTGTTTCATCATTTTATTTTTTTACAATATAAGATTGAATACACAGTTGTTTTTAGCTACATTCTATTCTTATTTCAATTTCTTTATAGAATAAAGTTTATAATAATTGGACCAAAATAGCAGTAATATTAAAATAAGCACAATTTATTTTAACCATTTAACTGGATTGATGTTTATGACTTTTCTCAAACTAAATGGTCTGTACTGATTCTAATAAAAATACACATTTTGGAATGTTTGCTACTGTTAATGTACACTATATTTTATTTCAAGACATGACCTCTTTTCATCCAATATATATATATATATATATATATATATATATATATATATATATATATATATATATATATATATATATATATATATATAAATGCAAAACCATAAAACAATACAATACTAGATTAAATTCAAAAATTTTACCAAAATCCTTTCACAACCATGGTTGCATCTACTACAAATAGACCTTCTCAAGTGAAAATCAAACTATAAGAAATAACAAATACGTACACACAATCAAACCTTCCCATAATTCACTTCAAACTCCACCTTCCTTAATATCAAAAGAAGTCTTCATAAGATTGATAGCCTCAGAATCGAGAAGATTTATCATCAATCTTATGAAGACTTCTTTTGATATTAAGGGAAGGTGGAGTTTGAAATGAATTATGGGAAGGTTTGATTGTGTGTATATATTTGTTATTTTTTTATAGTTTGATTTTCACTTGAGAAGGTCTATTTGTAGTAAATGAAACCATGGTTGTGAAAGGATTTTGGTTAAATTTTTGAATTTAATCTAGTATTGTATTGTTTTATGGTTTTGCATTTTTATTTCTGCTAGTATAGTGTTAGGCAGGTTTGGTAATATATATATATATATATATATATATATATATATATATATATATATATATATATATATATATATATATATATATATATATATATATATATATATATATATATAAACAAAATTTTTACTAATGCATTCACTGATGTGAGAAAAATAAAAAAAAGGGGGAACTCTAGTAAAATATTTTGGGTTTGTTTATATAAATAATAAAACAAAATCTTACAATTGTGATTTAATATAGTTATTATAAAACATAATTTGTTGAAATTTTGTCCATTTGATATAAATCACTAGCAATGTTATATAACAATAAAATATTTTAGGTAACTTACCTACTTTATCAAATATATTTCAATGGATAGATAAAATTTAAAATCAAATAACTCATCACATCAATAAATTTTCAATGATACTTTTATAGAAGATTGAATAAATTTTAAGAATTATTATACTTATATTTAATATAATGTATTGAAGTTTGAACATTTGCAATATGACACTAAATTGTTTTAGTTCATTACACACATTCTTAAAAACCCTATAGTGAGTGGATGAAGAAAATTATATTGTAAATTACTTGATTTAATATTTTCAATGACAAAAAATATTTCAGTTTCATTTTAAATAAAAATGAAGCAAGTTGTTGATAATCTTAAAGCAAAGATATAAATACCATATGTAAAAATATTGCTTGGGTTGAAAGAATGAGTGAATTCATTTATTCTTTCGCAAAAACTTTATCTTGTGTTGGAAATGAAAGTATTCATTTATTAGTATTAACATTCATAAAAAGCACATGTACATTAGCTTGAAAGGCTGATCTTTAGTTTATTACAATTTATAAACATAGTGCTATATAAATAAATGCCTCATAAACTTTGCAAAAGAAAAAATGTTAGAAATTAAGTCAAGCATTATTATTTTTAACAAAAAAAATGAAGACATTTTCCACATGCAAAATACTTCACAAGTTTGGAAAGGATACTAAAGAAAAAAATAAATGAATTTGCTTTCAACATAAACCAAAGAAACTTTATTATCATATCTAAATCATCTTCACAACACAAAAAATGTCTGTTTCCAATATTATCAAATTTTCTTTTTCTTTATTGACATGATTTGTTTATGTATCTTTTTGAATACTATATAACTAAATTTGCATAATTAGATAGTCTAGTTTGCATATCCAAATAATATGCACATTCCCACTTTACATAGCAGGCTGACATTTTTAGGTGAAGATGGTACTTGCAATTTTTGTCATATGTCTTGGTACTATGACACTATCATGTATTAGAAATAAAGTTTATACATGTATTAACTTGGAATATTTGCTATGTTATTCTGGTTATGAACAGCTGTTTAGGTATTGAAATGAATATTATTGTTATGTGGTTTTACAGATTTTTTTGCACAGATAAAGAATATATATTTTCAGTTGTTTGTGCTAAGTGGATGCCACATAAAGTTTTTGTTTTCAAATAACTAAATTTCTGAAAACCTTTCTGAAAGTGTGAATATAATAATTATTTCAACATATATATATATTATATATATATATATATATATATATATATATATATATATATATATATATATATATATATATATATATATATATATATATATATATATATATATATATATATATATTTGCATAATGTACATCTATTTTTGACTATTCATCAGAAATGTTTAAGAAATTTCTCATTTCATACATAATCTACTGAACAGATATATTGAATCATGTTATTTTTTTTTGCAATTGCAGCTTCAGTTCATTAAGATGGATTATTCATTAAGATGGTTAATTATATTGGCAATGAAAGTAAATGTATCAACTAAACCCTGTACAACTAATCTTTTGACAATCAAGTTCCCAAAAATTTATAGAAATGTTTTTCAAGAAATCTCTGAATGATGTAGAAATTTGTTTCCTTATTTGGCCAATATCTTTTCCTCTGAAATGGTTGTCTCAAATGGGGTTTACAATTTGTGTATATTGTCATAAGATGAATCATAAAGCACATTACAACATATGATGTGCTGTCAGAATAATGTAATAATAGGAAAGTAAATCTATGGAAATCACTATCTGTGTCATAGCTAAAAATCCATTGACTGTTTTACTTATATATATATATATATATATATATATATATATATATATAAGTAAGATATACATGAGGTGAATATATATATATATATATATATATTCACCTCATGTTTATTTTTTATGTATATAATATTGTAAATACACATTTATTCTACTTAGCAAAAACAATTTGTCCTCCAAAACTCACTGTAAAGAAAGATCTTATAAACAGCAAAGGGTTATTACAATGGTTTTTTATGTGGGAAAAATTATCAGATTTATGTGTATAAAAATTGACACTGTTAATATTGTATTAACAAACAACTTGATCTAAATAAAATATTTTATATTGAAACAGTTAGATCTATCGACCTGCCTGTTTTACCTATTATATTGTATAAGTGTATTTCTGTTTCACTCAGATAAGTGTGTATTACTTTAATTTAAAACTTTGA
Source organism: Epiperipatus broadwayi (assembly GCA_028023455.1). Lineage (NCBI taxonomy): Eukaryota > Metazoa > Onychophora > Udeonychophora > Euonychophora > Peripatidae > Epiperipatus > Epiperipatus broadwayi. The sequence goes on from JAQFVV010007672.1 coordinate 64,309, forward strand.
GTGTGCTTGTAGTAATGCCGAGTATGTGTGTGTATAATCACCTTGTTAACTATAATATGAAGATGCAGTCATAAATAGCCTATAAACACATATCCTTTTATGTTTGTTAAAATTGAAGTAAACATAGCAGTGTGTAGTTAGAATATATATATATATATATATATATATATATATATATATATATATATATATATATATATATATATATATATATATATATATATATATATATATATATATATATATATATATATATATATATATATATATATATATTGTGCCATTACAATTTGGTCACTAGCCAAATTTATAGTAATGTGCATGTAGAAAAGGTCAAACAAAATCATCATCACAATTTTATATAACCATAAAGGAAGTTGTAGGTCATCCAAGTTTAAACCCTACAAGGTCCAGTTCTAAAAGCTTTAAACAGAGAAAGAATGGGTCAACAATTACATGCTTTACTTGTTTGTGTGTTGATAGAAAGGTAATACACACATTTAAACTATTTAATATTTAATTTTTCTTTAAAAAGCAAAGTTATAATGCATACATATAGGCAATGTATGTGTAAATTATTTAATTATTTTATATTTCAAATATTAAACATTTTAACTTTCTTTAAAACTAAGCTATGCTTGATCAATTCTAACATTTTATTCTATGCTTTTATTTTGCTTTTCTTTAATTATAATTGGGATTTAAAAGTTACAGATTTAATTAAATAATTGGGTTATAATTACTAAGCTAGCAATTATATTATTTAAGGTTAGTTTATGAATGATTTGAAAGAATGAAGGATGTGTGTACATTACATACAAAATTTTACATTTCCTAAATATTGAAAGAAAAGGAAGTATTAAATCTGTTAAATTATTTTTTTTTGTACAATTGTTTGTTAAAAGAGGAAATCTGTTTAATCAGATATCAATCTTTGTAGCAATTTTATTTTTGTAAATAATTGTTTTTCACTTTGGAAGCTTATAATGGGTCAGAACTATAATTTTTGAAATTGTCTTATCAAGATCTAAAGAAGAAAGCTCAAAGATTTGAAGTGTTACCTGGATGTTAAAAGAAGAAAAAAAAGAAAAGAAAGGAAATAAGAATTGAGTCTATTTTTTTTAAAAACAAAAGTGTCTGGAAAACAGGATTAAACTTTTCAGTTAAAAATTACTTTGGTTGAAAATAAATTAGAGATCTAATTAAAACAAATTTGTCCAAAAATAGCAAGTGATGCTATCTCTGATTGGTTAAGGTAGCTAAAAATTGGATATAAAAAGATGTCTTGAATTATTATTAAGATTATTATTGTGATTGATTCAGATTATTAAACTATCCAATTGAATGCTGAAAATATAAGAAATGGCTTGCTAGAAAAATTATATGTATGTCCCATTTGATGACCATCTGGGGAAGCTGCACATCACATAGGAAAGAAAAGATGTGTCTAAAATAATATTCTACACCTTTCAACTGACCAGATAAATAAGATGTTTTTAATAGAAGGAAGAAAGCATTCACCTGCATTCAAAGAAGATGAATTAATCTACTGATAAATATTAATCATCAAGTCCAATTAATTGTTACAACAACTGATTTTAAACTCAAGAAAATTTACAAATGGGAAAACAACTGCTGTATTTCATCCACATGCTTGACAGGAAGAGAAGAAAATTTAATATAATGATTTCCAAATTGTCCACTAAAGCAAATAACCTCAATAGAGTCATCATCATTAAATAGTTATACACCTCAAGAAAGAGATTGTTCCCACATAAAACAGAAATAGTAGCTGCAGAAATATAGACAAGTTTGAACCCTTGGAAATTCGCCACAAACAAAAGATCGGGAATATGACTTTTTATATCTATTTTCTTTATGATATCAGTCTTAATAAACATTTTAGCAATAAAGTGATATATTTTATTTAAAGAACTTTTAAAGACTATTCAGATTGATTAAAAACGAGAATGTCTTACTAATAATAACTTTGAGCTTCATAAATTATCTTGAATGTATGAAAATTATTTGTTTATTAATTTTACAGTTATGAAAAATATTAATGTGTAAAACAATTTTTTTTTATGGTATTATGATTTTAGTTTTAACTAATATATTATTATTTTGGTTTTAAATAATATTTTGTTATCATGGGATAAAACACGCACATACATAATGATATTTTATATGTGTATAATTGTGATTGAATGTGGAGTAACAAGTAGTGTTAGAATATTAGATTAGTTTGTTTCATTAAGTATAGCATTTCAGAGGTAGAAGAGAGGGGGAGAAAATAATTTAAAACTTGTTTCTAAAACTTGCTCTTTCAATTCTACTAACATTTTTTTTTATTCTATTCACATGTTAGATTTTTAAAGTATGTGTGCCAATGAGCAGATAATATTTTTTTTTAAATACTTTTCTCATGGAGTGAAAATCATGGTCAATGTGACGTCCAACTTAATACAAAATACATTTGAAGGGAAAGGGGGAAGAACTTAAAATTAATCTGAGGATTGTAATATAATCAATTATTATTATTATTATTCATGTCAATTTTCATATTTATCTAGAAATTTTTATGTATATGTTAGAACTGTAGTAATAAATATTAGTTTGTTTTATTAAACGAGGCGTATATATTTCATTAAGTGTAGTCTTGGTTAAGTGTGATTGTTCATCATCATCAATGGTTGAATATTAGTTATTTAAGATATAAGTAAATATGCTAAAATTAAGCAATAATTATGAATTTCTTTATAAAAATTAGTTTTATGTTTAGGCTTAGTCCTAGAGCTGTAGTTGAAACCATTGTCATTATTGTTATCATTATCATCATCATCATCATCAACAACATTTTAATTA